>JANAVB010029897.1:0-26849 GCA_029216955.1 Iris pallida
TCACCTCCTAACCGATGTGGGACTAAATTATCAACTCCATTGTCGCTCCCATTTGAGCGCCCAACCGGAAACGAGATACAACCAAACACTAACCACCCTCAGAGTAAAGTCTAAAACATGGATTTCTCAACCAATGAACAATTACAGTTCATCCTTTACTAAACTAAAAGAAAGTTTCGTCTTGCGTTTGACTAGAAGAGAAGGGTATTCAAGGAGATTAGATTGTCCTCATTGATTCGGGATCGGACACTGAATTGATTTGGGATCGGACACCGAAACTTTTTTTTCTCTCTCTCTTATAGTGGATTTGTAGTATAATATCATAACTTGCACACACAGAAACATATTATGAAACATTTGAAGTCGACTTCTTCTCATATGAACATTTTTTACAACATTAGGTACACATTTGATCGATATAGACCAGAATGATATCCTATGAACATTTTTACTTCATAAGTTACATATATGCTCGAGGTAGACCATACTGAATTTTGTTAATGTTTGCTTTTAAGAAGGAGGCGGAAGTTTTCCTTCAAGGAAAGAAGAGATCATCGTCAATGCTCTTTCAGGCTGATAACTAGGAACTTCGTGTCCGGCTCCCCTGATAGTTGCCAATGTCAATCCATCGTACTCCTCGACGTAGCCTCCCACCTAGTAACATAAATTTTTATTACCGTTAGAACTGTTTTTATATATATCTCATTAGGAGTGAGCAACGGTTCTGTTTGGTTCAAACCGAACCGAATATATAAAAACCGAAATAACTGTAACCGATAAGTTTTATAAAAACCGAAGAAAACCGAACCGAATTAATTTGGTTCGATTTTCGGTCGGTTTGGTTTCATAGGCCAATGTGCCGGACCTTCAAATTATTAGCAAAATGTGCCTATTTAAATAATATTTTTTTAAAATATAGCATTATTGTATTTATGAATTATTATATTACATAGAGTGAAAAATATTAGTATATAGATTGAGGATAGAGAGAGAGGGTGGTCAAAGAAGCACCAATAGAGAATAGGAGAAGAGAGTACCCTCAGTTAGGGGTTAAAAAATATTAGTATATATATTAGTATATATAGATTGAGGGGTTTTCCATTTGAGAAAAGAAAATAAGTAACTTGTTTGATCACATATGAAGATTAAGACAAACATATTTACCTCACTGTTGATGTACCACGGACGCCATGAGTTCTTGACGGGCAATCCGAGCATCTTGATGGAGTACCTAGTAGAAGTTATTGGAACCACGCCATCAACGTCGCCACTGTAAAAAAAATTTGGAGTCTCCATACAGTGTTACTCGAGGTAGAAACAAATAAGGCAACCGCGTAATTTATTGTCTTAATATTACCTGTACAACCAGAAATTTATGCCACTCGAAATTAGCTGTTTAATAGTAGGCAACACCGTATCAGGTTCGTCAGTCCATGGCAGAAAGTTGCTGAAAATAGTTTCAAAACCAAACCGTAGAATCACCCTACAATCACTTAATTAACATAATACGAGAAAAGTAACTATTTGATGGCATCAAATTATTGACAACAAAAATATATTTAACACTGTCGGTATACGCTATTCTGCTCTGTCGGTATACATCGCCGTTTCAGCGACGTCAGTTACGTCGCTAAGTTATGTCGTCATTGCAACGTTTTAACCATCTGTGACTATGTAAACAGCAACACCATTTATTCGTCGCTAATTATTTTTAGCGACGTTTTTGGCCTAATTAGCGACGTAATATGTTAATGTCACTAAAATCACTTATTCCAGTAGTGAAACTACCTGCAGCTTTCCCAATCATAGGGCAATCCTGTAACATTTGCGTGGAGTGCCTTCTGAACATCAGGGCTGTTCAGATACGCGTATACGTAGTTATCCGAACAAGGATCAAAATCTCTTATCTGATTAGAAGGTAAATAAAAGAATTATAATTAAGAAAGGTATTACTATAAAGGTTAAACGCAAAATAGAGTAATTGGTAGAAATTTATTACGGCATCACCAAATCGGCTTGAGCTACTAGAACTGTGACATAACGGAGCATAAATGTTGTAGCCGTCGATATCTCCTGATTCACCGGAAGCATCGTTCATAGCCTTCATACATTTAGCCGAGACGACGTTACTAGACAAGTTGCAGTTGGATTGGATCGCAACATATGTCTCGTCAGAGATGAGGGCATGGCTCCAATAGTATGCATATCCTCCAATGTCATTGGATATTTTATCAACATAAGCATTGCCAATCTGAAGGTCAAGATCAAACATCTAAATATGTTAAAAATCTATGTCATCTATTTTCGAAGAATTGAAAAACCGTAAACTTACCGCGACACCTCGAAGATTAATGACCGTATTGTTGCTGATTTTGTTGTTCTCGAGGATGGTGTAGACAAGCTCAGGTGCATAATGGCCTGCGTAGCTCTCTCCAGTAATATAGAAGTCACGGCTCTTGTACTGTGGAAATCTTTCCAGCCAATTTATCAGAAAAGTATAGGAGTCTTCGGCAGTTCTCTTATCTCCGCTCTTATCATAATCCGATGTTGTATTGGAGTACGAGAAGCCAACTCCAGCAGGTGACTCCAGGAAAAGTATATTTGCCACTGATATATAGAAACTTATTATTATTATCATAATTCTTCATAGAATATGTGCAAGTGCAACTAAGTATATGGACCTACCATTGTTCCATGCATAATTATTTATGCTAAGTGTTTTGCCGTCGCTATTTACTCTGAAGGGTCCAAGTTCCTCCATGGCTCCATAACCCAAGGACGAGCATCCGGGTCCTTTCAAATCACAACACGAACAAATTAAAAATGTCCAATAACAATTCAAATATATATACAGTAAACATATAATTTTAGTAATAACCTATGTTCCACTGACACCGATACAGAACCACAGACACGTTGACTTTTGCATGTCTAGTGTACTTTTAGTACCGATGTCATGTGTGATACTCGTCGAGCACCAACGAGACCTGACATGGACCTACGTAATAACTCTATTCCACCTGACATTCCTTATAACCTACTCTTTCAGTGGTACTTGATTTCTTTTAGTGTTCTCAAGTATGTCTTTTCCCACATCATGGGAACATGTTTTATTATGATTGTGATGTTGCAACATAGGGTGCGAATTAACTTCCAAGTAAAGAAATCATCATATTTGGTAGATATGCTTGATAAAGATGACAGAAGCCCAGATATCTAATAATGGCGCATGAATAATTGCTAATTAATTTCTCCGTAAAAACAATCATATTCAACATGTGTCCATGTTACTTAGGGTTTGAGATGTGCCTACATAATTGGATAATAAGTAGAACATATATTGGTGTTCACAAGTGTTGGTGGATTATAAAAAATCCCGGATATATAGAATGATAAATTTGATGTTGATAATGGCACTCCAACTATTGTGCTCGGACGTTTTTGATACCTTAATTTTTTACTGCTCGATTTTGGCACCCTAAGTTTACAAATTGCTCTTTTGAAACATCTTTTGTTAATTTTTAAGCACATCGGGACCACCTCAAAAGAATATCTGGCAATACAAATATTTAAATTGTACTTTTGTACTACAAAATATGATTTTGAAGTGGTTTCGATATTGTACTTAAAAGTTGACGAAAGATACTTCAAACTAAAGAGCAATTTAACCTTAATAAAAACATAAGGTTTAGGTTGAATAACTAATTTACCTCCATTTAGCCACAAGACAACAGGTTTGCTAGAAGAGTCTTCCGGCGCCTCGACGAAGTAGTAGAAGAGCGCCCTACCGTTCTCCGGGTCAACGGTCACGTACCCGGCGTACTGGTCGAAATCCACACTAGGCTGCCCGGGCAACTTGTCGATCTTATCCGCCTCCATCATCCCTTCTTGAGGACTAACATAGACGTTCGAGAAATCCTTCCTCAGAACCGACTGAACTCGTGATTGGCCGGATGCTGGCGAGCGACGCCGCGACTTCACCAGTTTTCGTAGCCGGTCAGCCTGCTTGGCCCCAATGGGGCTGGACAGAAGAAAGATGAAGTAGCAGAGTAGAAGTAAATATAAGAAAGAAGCCCTCATTGTCATCTTCCTGATACTTTGGGTGGTGTATTGGTAAGGCTTTATATAGGATCATGTATGTTAGATAGCTGATAAGTCACGTAGCTGCCATAACTATAGTGTGTGATTTTGAACTTTAATCATCATTCATTATTTAGTTATTTAGCACGGCACGTTGGTAATACGTATTTAGTCAACTTGTTCAGAATTTTGGACAATGTATGGATATATTAATATTGTCTATCACTTCAAAAAACTTTGTACCATGTATGGATGGAATTGAAACTAAGTATAATGAAAGGGAAATGAAAATGAAATTGTTTGGTGGCATTGGTGCATAAATTGAAACTGTTCATTATTTCTTGAAGTTCCAGATGAACCATATAGCCAAGAGAAACCATGAACCGGAATAAAAGAGATTGCCCCCCCCCCCCCCCCCCCCCCCCCCCCACCCATGAGTAAATATTTCGTTATATGAAAATGAATAGATAGTATTTATTGAATTGAGTACGATGTAATTAAAACTCAGAAATCGTATGTTTGGCAAGTCTTGCTGTATTGGTATCGGAATCAGTATCGAACCCTTCCTATGAGTATCAGAATCGGAGGTACAGGTAGTATAGGCAATATCGAATTTTTGCATATCAGGATGCAAATGATTATTAAATTATTAAAATTTTAGAAAATATATTTTATACATTTTGCTGTTGCTGCTTACTTTTCTCATAAAACTTTTGAAAAAGTTCAATTTTGGTATAACGTTTAAAAGCAATTGGGAGGCTGTTGTCAAAAGCTGTTTTTTGTTGAAGCCTTTTGAAAAGCAACATCAATTCCAAACCAAACCTAAGTACGTTGCTTTGTAGAGACGTTGACACAAATTGGAGGCCGATACAAATTTTTTTTTTTCTCTTAAGAACATAATTCATCAATATGAAAGGTAGTAACCAAGGTTCGCAGTATCGGTAACGAACCATTCCTATGAGTATCGGTTTCGGAGGTATCGGTAGTATCGGCGGTTTCGGATCGGAGTATCGGATTTTTTGGTATCGAAAAACAAATTATTATTAACATTTAAAATATATATCTTATACATTTAGGCATAATTTTAATTATTTTCAGTGTTATTTCTTAGTAGCTTTGAAATTAAATGAAATAGTAGTCACCCTTGTTTAATTTACAAGCAACATATCAATTTTCTTCTTTTATATGCTTTTACAACCTTATTATGCTTCAAACCGTATCGGATCGGGATATGTCAAACCGTATCGGTATCGGCCGATACTTTAAACTATGGACTTGACACAAATTGGAGACCAATGCAAGTTTTATTTTCTCTCTCTTAAGAACATAATTAATCTCTATGAAAGGTTGTTGAAGGACCAATACCATGAAACTTCAAATTAACTTCTCAATGAACATTACAACACAAGGTACATAAGGGACAGACTGTTACATTGCAGAAGTTCACTTGTGTCCTCTTAACGACGGAGGAAGTTTTCCTTCGAGGAAGGAAGAGATCATCACCAATGCTCTTTCAGGCTGGTAGCTAGGAACCTCGTGTCCAGCTCCCCTGACGGTCGCTAATGTCAGTCCATCGTACTCCTCGACATAGCCACCCACCTGCTCACATGTAATTTCATTACAATTAGGACAATTCTAAATATCTCATGAATGTTCAATCAGATCAATAAGATAGTATTAAGATGAACTAGTATATATGCTCACATGTAATTTCATAGCCACCCACCTGCTCACATGTAATTATTTTTTTTTAAAATAATTCGCATTAAGATGAACTAGTATATATGCACGTACATTGCAGGTATTTTAATTATTTTTTAATTAACTTTGTATGTACTTGAAAATAGCAAAAGACAATGTTATCTTTTAATTAACTTTGTATGTACTTGGAAAGAGCGAAAAGCACTCAAAGAATAAACTAATGTATTTGAAATATCAAAAGACATATCTTGTAAGTACCTAGCTACCCCTAGTAAAATAGATTATTTTTTGTATGGAATAGATATGCAAGGCTATTTTTGGAAAAAAAAATTTACGGTGAAGCTAACTTTTTGCATTATATAGTAGAATAGATATTGTACCTCACTGTTGATGTACCATGGACGCCACGAGCTCTTAACAGGCAACGCGAGCATCTTGATGGAGTATCTTGTAGAAGTTATTGGAACCACCGCATCAACATCGCCACTGCAAAAATAGTTGGAGTTCTCTGTATGAGCATATTGCTTTACTCAAGGTAGCAAATATATAATCGTGTGCGGGGAGACACGATTTTACTGAGCCCGCATGTGCTGGTAAAAAAAAATTAGCAACTAATGTACATTTTAAAGTATTACTATAACAAGCTTACCTGTACAACCAAAAACGTAGGCCACTCGTGATTAGCTGCTTAATAGTAGGCAGCACCGAATCAGGCGTGTCGTGCCATGGAGACACTAAGGAGCTGGACATGGCTCAACCCGAAACAACACATAAGAAATCCGAACATTGGAATATTTACCATATACAATCAGTTAACCAGCACTTTCAGACTGATCTACATACCTGCAGCTTTCCCAATCATAGGGCAATGCTGTAACATTTGCATGGAGTGCCTTTTGAACATCGGGACTATTCAGATACGTGTATATGTAGTTATCCGAACAAGGATCGAAACCTTCAGTCTGATCACGAGGTAAATACGAAAAGCTGTCAAGATCTTATTGTTATGTAAATTAAGTTAAAACATATAGGGTCTGCTTGGTAACGGTGTTTTCACCGGTTATGGGGTGTTTTTGAACCGACCGTTTATGAAAACCCATGTTTGTTTTTTTTTTTTTGAGCCACTAGTTTTAATCGGCTCAAAAATCCTCCAAAAAACGGTGTTATACAATTTTGGGTGGCTTTATAAACACCCCAAATTGGTGGGTTTTGAGCAATTTTATTATTTTATTCTATTTATATCATCACCAAAAATATATAATTGTAGCTACTAATACCCTTCCCTATTTAATTTTATTCATGTAAAATTTTTTAGAGCTGCTCGTTAGTGAATTACCAAGCATGAATTGGACTGGTTTAAAAGCTATACTTAAAAACTACAAAAAACAGAACCACTCATAACCGGTACTCTAAAAACACCTCATAACCGCTATCCTTACAATTGCCAAGCAGACCCTAATGGAGTAATTGATGAAATATTAGTTACCGATGGAGTAGAACTATGGCAAAGTGGAGCATAAATGTTGTAGTCGTCGATGTGTCCAGATTCATCAAAAGCATTTTCCAAAGCATTGATACATTCCTTCGTGTAATTACTGGAGAAGTTGCAGTTGGATTGAATCGCGGCATATGTCTCGTCAGAGACGAGGGCGTGGCTCCAGTAATATGCAGGTACTCCTATCCGCTGGGATAGTCTATCAACATAAGCATTCCCGATCTGAATATGGTGATCAGGAAACATATAGATAGGTTAATTAGGAAACCATCATCTGGTTCTTTAATTCTTGTTTGCAACAACATCCCACAACTTGCGTACCGCGACGCCCCGGAGATTGATGACTGTGTTTTTGCTGATTTTGTTGTTCTCGAGGATGGACAGCGCGAGCTGGGGTGCGTAGTGGCCTGCATAGCTCTCTCCTGTGATGTAGAAGTCCCGGCTCTTGTACTGTGGGAATCTTTCCAGCCAATTTATCAGGAAAGTGTAGGAATCCTCGGAGGTTCTAGAATCTCCACTCTTCTTGTAATCCGAAGTTGTGTTTGAATACGAGAAGCCAACTCCAGCAGGTGATTCCAAGAAAAGTACGTTCGCCACTGCTCGTTACGGAAAAGGTTAGAAACAAAACTTAATTATACTGTGATTATAAAGCACCCAAGCATCCCCATGTTAACAAAACGTTGTATCTTGTTTAAGTCATCAAATCTTAACTGTCGATTTGAGTTCAAATCAACGGTTAAGATTAGATGAATTAAACAAGATCCAACGATTTTTAACATGAGAATGTAAAAAGTGAGGGATCTCTCTCTCTCTCTCTATATATATATATATATAAGGACAAGTGGGACCAACTCACCATTGTTCCAAGCATAGTTATTCTTGTTAAGTGTCTTGCCGTCGCTATTTACTCTGAAAGGTCCAAGTTCCTCCATGGCTCCATAACCCATGGACGAGCATCCGGGTCCTTTGATTAATCACAACATTAACAAATTAAAAATAAACCCAATTAACAACAAATCGAAGTGTGAACTGTTTTATTAATTACTCGTTCCACCTGATAATATTCCTTGTAACCTACTGTCCAGTCTCTCTTATTCCTTTTGCCATGTCATGGGAATATTATGTAGAATGATTGTGAATTTAACAATATTTAACTTCCACGTAAAGTAGGCATCATATTAATTGCTAGATATGTGTGATTGAGTGTCAGAAATTAATCTCTCTCTTATTCTAGGGCTAAGTCTGACAAGAATTCGGACTTGGATAACCTCCACTCTGTTTAGGGTAACCGCTCAGTTCCAGCTTGACCTGCAAGAAATTATAATCGCATGTGACAGCCCCTCTCCTGTACCAGCCCACAATAAAGATCAATGGACAACCAAAATAAGTTCCGACATAGACAACCCAATCCTCTGGGCCGGCCCTGGGTATAATAACTGCCTTCTCTTTCATCAACAGCGTTACACTAATAATTAAATCCAAAAATGAAGATACTTACAATATCCTGAAAAAAAAAGGTTAAGATTGAAGAAATTTACCTCCGTTTAGCCACAGAACAAGAGGTTTGCTAGAAGAGTTGGTAGTCGCCTCGACAAAGTAGTAGAAGAGTGCCCTTCCGTTCTTCGGGTCTACGGTCACGTACCCAGAGTACTGATCAAAATCGACAGTAGGCTGCCCGGGCAACTTGTCGATCTTATCCGCCTCCATCATCCCTTCCTGAGGACTAACATAGACATTCGGGAGAAGAGAGGGGTTCCTGGGAACCGACTGAAGTCGTGAATAGTACCGATCGGAAGGCGGTGACGTACTCGACTTCAGTAACTTTCTTAGTCGATCAGCCTGCTTGGCCTCGATGCAGTTCGGCAGGAGAAAGAAGAAGTAGCATACTGTAAGCAAAGATAAGGAAGAAGCCCTCATTCTCATCTTCCTTTTCCTGAAGTTTGGGTGGTGTATTGGTAGGGTATATATAAGATTTATTAGGTTTGCTATCTAGCTGGTAAGTCACATAGCTGGAATGTCTGTAAATATATGCTTTGAACTTTATCATCATATACCATTATTTAGCATGGAACATTCATGCATTTATATATATATATATATATATATATATATATAGAGGACAATCTACCCCCCAATCATTAGATGACGATACTAACATGGAATGTCCGAGGGACAAATTCCATAGGAAGGTGGAGAGAAGTACAAAATTTGGTGAAGAAGCATAGGTGTTCGATTGTCTCTATTCTCGAGAGCAAGATCAAGTCGGAGGCACTAATCACAAGAAGAACGCCATATCGGTGGTCCTCTGTGCATAATCTAGCCAGCTGCAACATGGCGCGTATATGGGTGATGTGGAACACTTTGGAGTGGACAGGGCAGGTTAGATTCTTATCTGAGCAACTCATCATAATTAATTTCACTAATAAAGGCGGTCTCAGAATTGTTGTTGGAGCAGTCTATGGGCATAATGACCGTAGACGCCGTTTCGAGTTATGGAAGGATATAATTAGGCTTGCTACCGAAGTCGATGATAATCTACCATTCATTCTGAGTGGGGATTTTAATGCAATCATGTATGATAATGAAAAGTTAGGCGGCAGACAGGTTCCAGCGGCCATCCTCGATGACTTCCAATCCTGTATACTCAACTCGGGTTTGCACTGCCTCAATCGCACGGGGCATATCTGGTCATGGATCAACAATTCATCAACGGCTCGGGTAGTTTGCCACTTAGACAGATCATTGTGCAATCATAGATGGTTGTCGATATTCCCGACCGCTCGAGCAGAAGGTCTACAAAGCGGCACAAGTGACCACTCCCCTATCCTGGTTCGATTATGTGAAGATGATGCCAGACGGAGACGTCCGTTTAGATTCTGCAATGCGTGGCCGTAAGTTGAGAGTTACAGTCAATTAAGTGGTTGATCGAGGTATCCAACTCGAATTCATGGGCAACATCCAGTTTCAGCTAACTCAAAAACTGAACCAAATAAAGAAAGACTTGAAGAAGTGGAATAAGGGTCGGCCAAGCAACACACTTGCAAACAAGGAGACTGAATTGAACTTTATTCAGAACCAACTTCAAGTAGATCCGATGGATTCTACTCTAGCCGAGAAGGAAAATATGCTCCAGGAGGAAATTCGTATACTCCGGTACCAAAAGGAACCACAATTGCAACAACGAGCTAAGTGTTTATGGCTTAAAGAGGGCGATCGATATTCGAAATTCTTCCACTCCACCATACGATCTCGGCAGAATAGAAATCACATCGGATCGCTTATTGATGCTAATGGTAAAGTGGTATCAGAGGCTTCCAAAGTGGAAGAAGAAGCTGTTAATTTCTATACTAATTTATATAATCAATATGATTATATTTATTCCTTCCCAGAGATCATCAGTAAGAGAATTATTACAGACGAAGGAAATACAATCCTACACAGAGAAGTTACGATGGAGGAGGTCGAGCTCATAGTTAAAAATACTGACTCCAACAAAGCTCCGGGGCCAGATGGGTTCAATGCGGGATTTTACAAGCAACACTGGGTTCAGCTTAAGCATCTTCTTCTACAGATGGTTCGGGATTTCTTTCTCACAGGGCGTCTACTAAAGAAGATTAATCACACTTTTTTGACGCTTATTCCTAAGAAGGAGAGGGCCATATCCTTGGGTGATTTTCGTCCAATAGCCTGCTGTAATTTCCTTTACAAAATTATTGCTAACATTATGATGTCCAGAATGCAAAGTCTAATGCAGGAACTCATCTCGATGAACCAGTCTGCTTTTATAAAGGGGAGATCTATTGCCGAAAACTGCCTGCAAGCTCATGAATTGGTTCGCGAGTTCAACAAGCCAGGAGGAAACAAGGGGTGTATCAAATTAGATTTGCAGAAAGCTTATGACATGGTGAATAGGGAGTTCGTCTGCGAGGTACTACAGAGCATGGGCTTTGCTCGTTGGTGGGTCGACAGGATCACAGAGTGCATCTCGACGCCCTCCTTCTCGATCATCATCAATGGGCAACCAACAAGCTACTTCCATAGCAACCGAGGGTTACGTCAGGGAGATCCTCTCTCCCCGTACCTGTTTACTACGGTGATGGAGCATTTCACGTGCATGATGGACTTGGTAGTGATGCAGGGGCTTATCCGACCACTATATCATCGTGTCTCTCCTAGCATTTCGCACTTAATATACGCAGATGATCTTTTGGTTTTCATTGAACCATCAGATAGTGGACTCAATGCATTACTATCCATTATGGCAGACTTCAACCGAGTGTGGGACCCTTGTTAGCAATTCGGCAAACGGAAAAATTCGGGACGACAAAAGTACGAGTATAAATCGGCTCAGTACAAATAAAATACGTTCAAAAATTCGGTCAAATATTCAAAAAATGAAAATATTGAGGTTAGAAACTTCACATTCTTCAATATGTTGTCAAATTTGGTTAATTAAACCGGTTCCCAGCACATTTTTTGTGCCAATTTTTTCAATAATTTATACAGAACACATTTAAAACTTCGCATGCTTAAAATTTACGTACTGATTTGGATCTGTCAAAAGTACGCAAGTATTATACGTTTATGAAAGATACAAAAAAATTCGCGTATAATACGAGTTTTATTCGGGTGATTGCTAACAAGGGTCGGGACTACAGCTCAACAGAGAGAAGTGTCGACTATATGTCAACAAAGATTGTCTGCAAAAGGAGAGGTGGTCGGAGATATTGCACATTGAGCTGGGCGAACTTTCAGTGAAATATCTTGGGTTACCATTATCAGTTACTTATGTGAAAGATGTGGACTGCAACGGCCTGGTGCAGTATGTCAATACTCGGCTGGAAGGATGGCAGTCTCAAATACTATCGTTCGGAGGCAGAATTGAGTTGGTACGGGCGGTGATAACCGCAATAACGTCTTATTGGATGCAAGCGTTGTATATACCAAATAAGACCATAAAAAGGATTGAAAATTTATGCGCCAATTTCGTTTGGAGAGGAGAGTTACACGCCATCTCATGGGAAGAGCTGTGCTTGCCGAAGGAAGAAGGGGAAGTCGGTCTGCGCTCCCTCAGTATTCTGCGCGAAGTAGCCATGCTAAAATTAGCGTGGAAGTTCATAGAAGGAAAATCCATATGGGCGCAATGGACGAGGAATAGATATCTTCGATCCAATAATTTTTGGGTACAAGATATTGATAATAACTTCTCAGTGACGTTCAAGAATATACTACGACTCCGGGGCAAACTGAAGAAATATATACTGAGAGTCATACACGATGGGATAAATACCAGTTTGTGGCTGGATCCATGGCTGATGCATGAGAGTTTAGTAGATAAATTGGGATGGCCAATGTTCGAGCTTATCGGCAGCACTGAGACTTTAAATGCCATCATTCAAAACGGTGCGTGGAGGATGGAAGCTAGGCAGGTCGGCAACTGGTACAAAGAGGAGATAGCCAAGATCAGTCTTGACAAGGAGGCCGGAGCAGATCATTGGATATGGAAGGATACTTCGGACGGAGAGTTCAGCTTCAGTAGGGTGTTCGACCAGGAACGCCCCCATCTGGAGAAGGCGGAATGGGCAGATGTTGTATGGGCTAAGGGCGCGGCCATCAAAATGCAACTCTGCTTATACAAGGCAGTTCGGGACAGGCTCCTCACCAAAGAGCGGTTGATCAGGTTTGGTGTCCAACTTCCTAGCGACACTTGCGTCCTATGTGAGGAGGAGATCGAGACGAGAGACCATCTATTTTTTAGATGCCAAACATCAGGTTTCATTTGGCAGTACTTAAAGACACAATTGAGTGTGAGCAATAGTCGCAGAGTTGGGCTCCTGGAAGTGTTCGATGAGGTGCGGGCACTAAAAGCTAACGACATAGAAGCGTATGAGAAAGGGAGAATTAAGCTTCTATCTGCGGTATGGCACGTATGGCGCGAGAGAAATAGGAGGATATACGAAGGGAGAATAACAACTGCTTCGGGTATTATAAATAACATAAACAGTGATATTAGATTCTTGGGATTCGATTAATGAGGTGAGGAGGCATGGTCCTCAGTCTATTGTGTAACTTGTAATTTTTCTCAATATATAAAGATTACCCTTTCTTCAAATATATATATATATATATATATATATATATATATATATATATATATATATATATATATATATATATATATATATATATATATATATATATATATGGGAATTCTTCAATACATGAATGTATCGATACATGACAAAACAAGTGCATTGAAAAGTGTGAAAGTTGTCTCATTGACTTGGAATTAAGTTAACTTGGTATAGCAGGTCATATTAACCTGGTAACTTATTTAAAAAATCCTTCCTAGATTACCGTAGTTTGGTTGTCATTGAACATTCAATATTTTCATTGCATTAAATGATGTTCCAACCGATCAAAAGTACACAATGACCTACAATAGCAAGTTTACCAACCGGTCAAAAGGAGAACATTGCATTAAATGATGTTCCATACTCTAATCAAATTACAAGAAAGCCCTTCTAATAAGAACCATTGGATTAAAAATGAAAGGTCCATATTTGTCAAGTATCGATAGAATAAAATGACATTTTTTATTGTAGAAGAAGGAAATTGGGAGAAGGAAAGGATAGTTGTCGAGGGAAGGGTGTGCTTTCTTCTTGTATATTGTATGGCCTGAGATGTTTGGCTTAAACTTTACTGCATTTCAATAAAGTACCTTTTTTTTTTTGCTTTTATATATATATATATATATATATATATATATATATATATATATATATATATATATTGAAAAAAAATTATATATATATATATATATATATTGAAAAAGGTAATTGTGTTAGACTTCTGGTGCGAAGGCCTACAAATTCGGCCCGAAGATCACATTCCAAGTCCGAAGGCCTGCACTTGCATTGTACCACACCTACACTCCTACCGCCCTCACATATTAATTCCTCTACAAGAAATTAAGTGTACTTCTCCCGTTGCTCTAACATGCACCTCAACTTTAGGTTATAATCTATTTTGGGAAATACTTCTCCTACCTGTCTAAACCTTACTGTTGTTCATATCCTTTTCCTGGCACATATGGATCATGATAAAGCAAGCTGGCCCACGAGCACGGCTCCTAGCTCTCATGTCAGTGTCGAGGTCCCTTCTATCCATGGACGGAACCACACAGGAACACCATAATTTTTTTTTAATGTTTTTTTATATACAAGTCAGTCAACACCTAGTCCATTCTAGTCCATCCGAGCCCGAAAATTTCTGGTTTCGGTCTTCTATCACATTACCGAGATGCTAATGGAACCTAACAAACACACCATAAACGACAACAGGGGATGACTCGATGCATGGTCCCAATACATATGGTTGATAAATTTTAATTATGCTATGCTTTAAAAGGTTGTGTGTGATTGTTCTCCAAAAGAGCATATACAAATATATATATAAGGTTGGTTTGGCTGTCATGTATTTGAATGCAATGATTGACACGATTCCTTGACTTGAGTTTAGAAATGCAATCCAAAAGATCGTGTGTTTGATTGGCGTCTTAAAATTCAGTCAATTCGAGTTCGAAAACCTTGAGCGGTAATATACCTCTCAAATATTAATCATTCTCTGGAATTAGGAAAGGTAATCAATTCGAGTTCGAAATCATGTCCGTGGTTCGAATCCCCCCCTTTGACGTGTTATTGCATAAGGGGGATGAATCGGGATATTTCAGATAGTTGTTGATTGAAAACCGGATCTGTAGGAACTGTCTACCCAGACAATACCTAGACAAGATGATCGTGGTAGTGAGAGTCTTGATGAAGTACTGTCATACTGTTTCCTCAAGGTTGCACAACTCAAATTTATTTTAATGTCTTTATTTGTAAGATAGATACTTACCTGTACAACCAAAAAACTAAGCCACTCGGAATTAGCTGCTTAATATCAGGCTTATCGATCCATGGAAGTAGATTGATGTACATAGTTCAAGCCAAATCATAGATATGAAAAATAATCATAGGAATTAAGTGCGAGGAAAGGAAAATTTCAAATAATTAATAAAATTAAAGAAGGTTAGGACTACTAATCTACCTGCAGCTTTCCCGACCATAGGGCAAGCATGTAACATTTGCATGTAGAACATCAGGGCTATTCAAGATAGGTGTGCATATAGTTATCCGAACAAGGATCTAAGTCTTTCAAAGAAAAATACAAACTGATATAGATATCCTAGATCCAAGATGGACCCATTTTGTGCCTTGGTTGGGATAATAGTTCTATAACGTCAGCTTTTGTTTTTCAATAAAATTTACAAGTCCAAGTTTCTCCATGGCCCTTTGAAACAAAACATCAACAAATTAAAAGAAGCTCAGTTCATAACAATTCATATAATGATGTTCACATAGGCTATAGTAATATAAAGCTCCAAGCAAAGTCATTGTCCTATTTGTTAGATACCGATGGTTCAGGTGTCACAAGTCAAGATACCTACTAATGGAGTGGAATCAATTGGAATTCTCCAAAAAGAAAATTATGCAAAAGTTGAAACTGACAAACCCTAATATGATAATAACAAATAATCTTTGGTTCATGAGGAAGATAGAAGGATATACAGTTCTTTAAGTTTTTTGATTGAATAATTTTACCTCAATTTAGCCAAAAAGATGTTTGCTAGAAGAGTTGGAAGGCGACTTGACAAAGTAGTTAGAGTGCTGAATTCGATGGATTCTATTTCTAGCATAAAGTTACAGCATACACACATGATAACACATCAAATTCAATGAAATTATATTTCTAGCATAAGATGTGTGTATCCGCATAAAATGTGTGTATCCCCAAACCTCGGTCATTTTGCACTAGGAAAAATATTGGTCCCAAAATGCCACGGAAGCGATTCCAAACCACCTGAAGTGTATGCAAATTTGAGGTGTGTGTTTCTAATATTTAAACTTTATAGTCGTTGGATCAATATAATTCTTATCATACATGGAAGCTAATCGATATTCTCTTATCAAATTTTACTTATATATGCATGCGTTATTTTTCTTTAAGAAAATTAAATTAAACTTGCGCCATTGATTTTAGGTAAAATAGGACTTTAAAATTAAATTAAACTGCTTGACCTCCCTGAGGCTGGCACTGGCAGATTCAAATGCGACCACAGATCTTAACCTGCCTACCACCAAAAGAGCCTAGTGTAGAGTCCACCCAATCTGGATATGTATCAATGTAAGATTCCCTCTGTTTTGCTATTTGCTATAGCATCCTGCCTTCATTAAGTTAGAGTTAGAGACCCATATCTTCTCTACATCATCATAATTAACTTACTATCATGGGGGAGCAATTAGTAATATCTAAACTTCTATATCATTTGTATTTTACTTGTGTCAATAATTAAGCCACCAAAAACCTGGAAGTAATTAATGGATAGATAAGTAACGGGTATATATTGAGATGACACAAGTTTGGAGAATCAAAATGATAACTTCCTCCAAGGAATGAAGAAAACATTGACTGCTGCTAATATTCTATTATCATTGCTAATATTCTATTATCATCCTCCACATAACCTTCAACCTCCTCCACTTACTTTTTGCTTCAAGAAGGCCTTAACCCAAATCAGGAACAGAAATGCGGATGTGGACTGGGCATATCTGGTCTGGACGAAAGGAGACGCGGTCAAGAATTCCGTATGTCTATATAAGATGATACGTAATCGTTTACTCACTAAGGACCGTCTTAGCATATTTAGGGTGGACTGTCCAGACAATAAATGTTGCTTGAGTTGGCACATGGAGGAGTCCAGGGACCATCTTTTCTTCTGTTGTGACTTTGTTTGGGAGATCTGGAACTAGCAGCGCGGATGCTTTGGGCTTCCGGCTACACATAATAGAAAGATATTATCTGTTTTGAATGAGGTCAAAGCTCAAAAGGGAAAAGAACCAGGAGAGTACATACGGCTAAAGCTGATTTTTGGTGCGGTGGTGTGGCATGTCTGGAGAGAATGAACCAACGCATCGTTGAGGGCCCAGCAACCAATATAATTATTGTACAAAGAAAAATACAAACTGATATAGACATCCTAGATCCAAGATGAACCCATTTTGTGTCTTGTTTGGGATAATAGTTCTGTAATGTTAGCTTTTGTTTTTCAATAAAATTTACCTTCTTCGAAAAAAGAAAGAAAAGAAAAACCCCTTCAACCTCCTCTACATAACCTTCAACCTGGTTAAAATGATTCCTTATAGGTTTACTTAATTTTCAACACATGGGATGAATCATAAGTAGACATCTGCAGCAACGGTGTATTACATCACCATTAAGATACCATGGATGCCCAAAATATTAGCATGCACCAGAATAAGTACAAGAGTATAGCTATGTACTAAATACAAGGTCCGCACTATCGATAATGGACCCTTTCTATGAGTATCGGGATCGACAGTACCGACAGTATAGTCGATTTCAGATCATAGTATTATATTTCTTGGTATCGGAAAGCAAATAATTATTAACATTTTATAAAAGAAAAATATTTTATACATTTAGGTATAATTTTAAGTATTTTGTATGTTGTTTCTTAGTAGTTTTACAACATTACTATGTTTTATACCATTGCTGATTGGTATTTTTCGTTCAATTTTTTTTGTCAAATTGACTGGAAAAAAGACTCTCAATGTCACAATCGATATCGGATCGAAAAATGTCAAACCGTATTGATATCGACCGTATCGGATCGGTATTGATTGATACTGCAAACTATGACTAAATAACCTATAACCTCTGAAGATTTAGCTGTAAAACTACATTCACAGTCCATTATCAACAAGGAACTTGATGTTAGGCAACGTGGTAGTAGGAAAATATTTATATGTATCGAATATTTGGTCATTGGACAGACAATTATTGCAAAGAAAGTCCGGGTGCCATATAGAGAAAATACTAGTATTACTGAACAACTTTCTAAGGGTTTGTTTAGATTGAGGGTAAAGAGAGTTAAATGAGAGAAAGTTAATTAAGGGAAAAAAAATTACTGGAAATTGCTGAGAAACCCAATTTCGGGGTGGACTTTTATGAAATGCCCACCCGCTGGATAAGTTTTATGAAATACCCAGAATTAAGTATTTTCACGTTAAATATTCCAAGATTTCCTTTTAGAAGCCACCCGCTAGAAACTGCTATTTTTATAATACCGAAACTACCCCTCCGCGCGAATTGGTCATCTATATGTATTTGAATTCAAAAAACTCAGATCTGGATTGCGATTTTCGTCTTCTTCTTCTTCACGGGAAATCTGAATTCCATTGCTCTCATATTCAGCAGAGATCGCAAAGATCGTTCGTAGTTCGGTGTGTTTTTCTTCAGTCGAACTCAGATCATCGCTCGTCATCATCATCACCATCATCATCATCTTCATCGTGGAGACATTTGAACTCAGATCTTCAATTGTGGAGAGAAGATCTTTCTTCTTCTTTTCCATAAGAATTATCATCGCTTTGAAAGAAGAACGAAACTCTTTATTCCTGAAAAAACTAAATTACACGTTTTAACACTGGAAATGACCATTCTCCATCTTAATTAGGACGGAGAATGGCATTCTCCGTCTTAATTAGGACGGAGAATGCCATTCTCCGTCCTATTTAAGACGGAGAATGCCATTCTCCGTCCTAATTAACACGGAGAATGACATTCTCCGTTTCCGTCTTAATTAGGACCGAGAATGTCATTCTCCGTCTTAATTAGGACGGAGAATGGCATTCTCCGTTTTATTTAAGACGGAGAATGGCATTCTCCATCCTAATTAACACGGAGAATGGCATTCTCCGTGTTTCTAACACGGAGAATGGCATTCTCCGTGTTTCTAACACGGAGAATGGTCATTCTCCTGCGTTTTAACACTAGAATGACCATTCTCCGTGATAAATTACACGGAGAATGGCATTCTCCGTCCTAATTAAGACGGAGAATGGTCATTCTCCGTTTAATTTAGCACGGAGAATGGCCATTCTCCGTCTTAATTAGGACGGAGAATGACATTCTCCGTTTTATTTAACACGGAGAATGACATTCTCCGTTTCATTTAACACGGAGAATGGCATTCTCCGTGTTTCTAACACGGAGAATGGTCATTCTCCTGCGTTTTAACCTGGAATGACCATTCTCCGTGTAAATTAAGACGGATAATGTCATTCTCCGTCCTAATTAAGACGGAGAATGACCATTCTCCGTGTAAATTAAGACGGAGAATGTCATTCTCCGTCCTAATTAAGACGGAGAATGGTCATTATCCGTGTAAATTAAGACGGAGAATGCCATTCTCCTGCATTTTATGGTTAGCTGAAACTTTGGAGGGCCATAACTTTTGACTGGGAGGTCGAAACGAGGTCCCGTTTGTCGCAAAATGAGCGTATCGTCGAGGAGACTGAAAGTAACAGCTTCATCATTAGACGGCCTTCCGAAATTTTAGATTCGCAAAAAAATGATGTTTGGACCTCCGTTTTAGCACTTTTGTCGTTCGTCCCGGTCTTTCCGAAATTTTTCGACAAGTTTTTGAAGATTTTGAGGAGAAAATCTAGATTCGAAAGTGAGCAGCGTATGGAAGAAGATGGAGTATTGAAACGTTTTTTTAAGAGCACTTTGTGGGTGTTTCCAATAAATTAAAAGGAAGGGCAAAAGGGTCATTTGGAACCCGCTTTGGATAAGTTTCTCTAATTCTGGGCACGCGATGAAAGTTTTTTTAGCGGTGGGTTTTACATAAAACTTTTTTAGTTTTTGGGCATTTCATAAATCTTCCCAAAAAATTATGCTTGATTTGAGGGTGGAGGTTTAGGAGGAAGAGTCATAGAGTGTTAAGTAAATGTTTGTTTATTTTTCTTTTGTCCTTTTTTAATCCCTCAAATTAGAGGATTAACAAAGAAAAGTGAGAGTTTCGTTAAAATGTCATAAATATATCTTTTTTGCCATATAAAATATCGTGACATTTTCTTCCTTCTTTTTTTACTTTTAACCTGCTGCTCCGTCTTCCTGGCTTCCAACCTGCTACCATCCAAATGCGTCGTCTTTTTTTCCCTTTCTCTTATTACTCATAGTTGAACATACAAAAAAAAATAAGGCAGCTATATTTTTGATGCATATGTTGTGTTGATGACCGCATATATTCGATGCATAAAAAACCGTCCAAGTGTGTCAAAAATTAGATGAAAGATAGTTGATGAACCCATATAATTTATGTACACGTTGAGTTGATAACCACATGCATTTTGTGCAATTTTATGTCAGATGTAATAAGAATATTTTGGTAACTATTCGTATTTTTATTAATTGTCCTCCCACTCAAAATCGCGCAAGAGTTACTAAACACATTACACTTAACTCTCCCTCCAATCCAAGTAAGATTATATGTGTTTATCTCCTCTCACTCTCACTTAACTTTTCTTCTCTTAACCCTATTTAACTTTGCCTCTTTTTTTTCCCGCCAATACCAAGCAGACACTATAGGGAAGAAGACTTACTAGACAATGCAGGTTAAGAACAAAATGACCATTAATACCTGCAATCATGGTTTAAAGTATCGGCCGATACCGATACGATACGACCAATACCGATACGGTTTAACATGTCTGATCCGATACCGACCAATACCCGATACTGACCGATACCGACATTGAGGGTCTCTTTTCCGGTCAATTCGGCAAAGAAAATTAAACGAAAAAGACAAATCAGCAAGGATTTAAAACATAATAAGATTATAAAAGTATGTAAAAGAAGAAAATCAATCTATTGTATGTAAAACAATCGGTAAGAGTGATTAATATTTCATTGAATTTTAAAACTAATAAGAAATAACACTGAAAATACTTAAAATTATGCGTAAATGTATAAAATATATGTTTATAATGTAAATAATTTATTAATAATTATTTGTTTTCTGATACCAAAAAATTCGATACTTTGATCAAAAACCGCCGATACTACCGATATCACCGATACCAATACTCATAGGAATAGTCCGATACGATAATGTGAACCTTGACCTGCATAATTGCCATGGTTGGGGAAGAAGATAATATTTGCATGAAGTCTCTTATGTGCTGCAGAATTATTTAGATATGCGTCAAGATAGTTATTGGTGCAAGGATCAAAATTGGTCATCTGTTAATAGTTATACAATTCGAAAGAAAGCAGTTTAATTAGGAGAATTAAATCTTACTGGTTAGTATTTTACATCAATGCCAGAATAATATTCTATGGGCTGGAGTTGACAGATTTACACATTATGTAAATATTCTATATTTTATGATTATAAATATGTATTTTTAAAATATATATATATATATATATATATATATATATATATATATATATATATATATATTATTATATATATATATATTCATACTGAAATGAGGGACATGAGAGCATTCGGTTTATTCGGTTCAAACCGAACCGAATTGAACCGAAAACCGAAGTGAACCGAAAATCGAATAAGCAAAACCGAAACCGAACCGAATTGATCCATAACCGAATCAAACCGAACCAAATTAAATCGGTTCGATTTTCGGTTTATTTGCACTTTTTTGTTAATATATATAGTAACTAAATATACCTAAATTTATTTAGTATATTCCTATAGGATATACATATGTATATTCGGTATATACCTATATATATTAATACATGTGTGTGTGTGTATATATATATATATATATATATATATATATAATATATATATATATATATATTTAATTAATATATATATATATATATAATATATATATATATATATAAAATATATATATAATATATAATATATATATTATATATAAAACTAATTTTTCTTATTCGGTTTTCGGTTTTGGATCGAAACCGAAACCCAAAACCGAAACCGAAACCGAATAACAAAATTTAGTATTTTCAAAACCGAAACCGAATCAAATTTTTTTTAAACCGAACTGAATCTCTTATTTGGTTCGGTTCGAATCGGTTCGATTTTCGGTCTAAAATCAAATAATGCTCACCCCTACATGACATCCAGGCCCTGTGGCGACCTAACTACAAAGAAGAGAGGAGGCGGGATGAGAGTGGAGGTAATTTATAGACTGATAATTTTTTTAATCTTTTTTTATTAAAAGAAAACTATTTGTTTTAATTATTATATAAAGAGATCGTAAAAAGTCACAAGTTTAATGTACTAAACGACTCCTAATATATAAGTGACTTAGACCCTTGGTGAATGAAAACATGGGATCCCGTTGGGCTCGTCCCCTTGAACGTAAGTACACGTACGGCTCTATGCAAGTGCCTTGGTCGCTTGCCGAATGAATATTGGTTCTCTGCCAGTGGCTTGTTCCTTCGCAAATAAGTTATATGTAGAAACGTAGTTCCATGCTTTATTACAGTCTCCCGTTGCTAGAACCAGCAACCTACTAGGAAAAATACATATCTCTTAACCGTTTTATATATATATATATATATATATATATATATATATATATATATATATATATATATATATATATATATATATATTATATATATTATATATATAATATATATATAATGGAAGCGGATCAAAGGCCCCGTCCGCGGAGTCCCGTCGAAGCCCGCCCCCCTGCACCATCGGATCGCGGGGGCCGCGTGGGGCCCGCGCAAGCCGCGCGATCCAACGGCTAAGGGGGGGCGGGGCTTCGGCGGGGCTCCGCGGGCGGGGCCCGATCCGCTCCCATATACAATATATATATATATATATATATAATATATATATATAAAACGGTTAATATATATATATATATATATATATATATATATATATATATATAATAATATATAATCAAGACCGTGGACAACGTCATCCAGCTGTCCCCGTGGGAGTAGGAGCTCGAACCCGCGCCCTCAGCCCAATTGCCAGCGGTCTTACCAGTACATCACCGCGCACCACACACACACACACACTATATATATATATATATATATATATATATTAATATATATATATATATATATATATATATATATATATATGGGAGCGGATCGGGAGCCCCGCCCGCGGAGCCCCGCCCCCCTTAGCCGTTGGATCGCGCGGGCTTGCGCGGGCCCCACGCGGGCCCGTGCGATCCGATGGTGCAGGGGGGGCGGGGCTTCGACGGGGCTCCGCGGGCGGGGCCTTTGATCCGCGCCCTATATATATATATATATATATATCGGCGGTTTTGGAGATATCGGCGGTTTCGGATCGGAGTATCGAATTTTTTCGTATCGAAAAACAAATTATTAACATTTAAAAAAATATATCTTATAAATTTAGGCATAATTTTAATTATTTCCAGTGTTATTTCTAAGTAGTTTTGAAATTAAATGAAATAGTAGTCACCCTTGTTTGATTACAAGCAACAGATCAATTTCTTCTTTATATGCTTTTACAACCTTATTATGCTTCAAATCCTTGTTGATTTGTCTTTTTTCTTTCAATTTTCTTTGTCAAATTGATCGAAAAAGAGACCCCCAATGTCGGTATCGGTCAGTATCGGGTATCGGTAGGTATCAGATCGGGATATGTCAAACCGTATCGGTATCGGCCGATACTTTAAACTATGGACTTGACACAAATTGGAGACCAATGCAAGTTTTATTTTCTCTCTTAAGAACATAATTAATCTCTATGAAAGGTTGTTGAAGGACCAATACCATGAAACTTCAAATTAACTTCTCAATGAACATTACAACACAAGGTACATAAGGGACAGACTGTTACATTGCAGAAGTTCACTTGTGTCCTCTTAACGACGGAGGAAGTTTTCCTTCGAGGAAGGAAGAGATCATCACCAATGCTCTTTCAGGCTGGTAGCTAGGAACCTCGTGTCCAGCTCCCCTGACGGTCGCTAATGTCAGTCCATCGTACTCTCGACATAGCCACCCACCTGCTCACATGTAATTTCATTACAATTAGGACCATTCTAAATATCTCATGAATGTTCAATCAGATCAATAAGATAGCATTAAGATGAACTAGTATATATGCTCGCATGTAATTTCATAGCCACCACCTGCTCACATGTAATTATCTTTTTTTAAAAATAATTCGCATTAAGATGAACTAGTATATATGCACGTGCATTGCAGGTATTTTAATTATTTTTTAATTAACTTTGTATGTACTTGAAAAGAGCAAAACATACTAAATGTTATCTTTTAATTAACTTTGTATGTACTTGGAAGAGTCAAAGAGCAAAAGGCACTCAAAGAATAAACTAATGTATTTGAAATATCAAAAGACATATCTTGTAAGTACCTAGCTACCCCTAGTAAAATAGATTATTTTTCGTATGGAATAGATATGCAAGGTTATTTTTGGAAAAAAAAAAACTCACGGTGAAGCCAACTTTTGGCATTATATAGTAGAATAGATATTATACCTCACTGTTGATGTACCATGGACGCCACGAGCTCTTAACAGGCAACGCGAGCATCTTGATGGAGTATCTTGTAGAAGTTATTGGAACCACCGCATCAACATCGCCACTGCAAAAATAGTTGGAGTTCTCTGTATGAGCATACTGCTTTACTCAAGGTAGCAAATATATAATCGTGTGGGGAGACACGATTTAACTGAGCCCGCATGTGCTGATAAAAAAAAGTAGCAACTAATATACATTTTAAAGTATTACTATAACAAGCTTACCTGTACAACCAAAAACGTAGGCCACTCGTGATTAGCTGCTTAATAGTAGGCAGCACAGAATCAGGCGTGTCGTGCCATGGAGACACTAAGGAGCTGGACACGGTTCAACCCGAAACAACACATAAGAAATCCGAACATTGGAATATTTACCATATACAATCAGTTAACCAGCACTTTCAGACTGATCTACATACCTGCAGCTTTCCCAATCATAGGGCAATGCTGTAACATTTGCATGGAGTGCCTTTTGAACATCGGGACTATTCAGATACGTGTATATGTAGTTATCCGAACAAGGATCGAAACCTTCAGTCTGATCACGAGGTAAATACGAAAAACTGTCAAGATCTTATTGTTATGTAAATTAAGTTAAAACATATAGGGTCTGCTTGGTAACGGTGTTTTCACCGGTTATGGGGTGTTTTTGAACGACCGTTTATGAAAATCCATGTTGTTTATTTTTTGAGCCACTAGTTTTGATCGGCTCAAAACCCTCCAAAAATGGTGTTTTGCAATTTTGGGTGGCTTTATATACACGCCAAATTGGTGGGTTTTGAGCGGTTTTATTATTTATTCCATTTATATCATCACCAAAAATATATAATTGTAACTACTAATACCCTTCCCTATTTAATTTTATTCATGTAAAAAATTTCAGCTCGTTAGTGAATTACCAAGCATGAATTGGACTGGTTTAAAAACTCTACTTAAAAACTACCAAAAACAGAACCACTCATAACGGTACTCTAAAATCACAACATAACCGCTACCCTTACAATTGCCAAGCAGACCCTAATGGAGTAATTGATGAAATATTAGTTACCGATGGAGTAGAACTATGGCAAAGTGGAGCATAAATGTTGTAGTCGTCGATGTGTCCAGATTCATCAAAAGCATTTTCCAAAGCATTGATACATTCCTTCGTGTAATTACTGGAGAAGTTGCAGTTGGATTGAATCGCGGCAATGTCTCGTCAGAGACGAGGGCGTGGCTCCAGTAATATGCAGGTACTCCGGTCCGCTGGGATAGTCTATCAACATAAGCATTCCCGATCTGAACATGGTGATCAGGAAACATAGAGATAGGTTAATTAGGAAACCATCATCTGGTTCTTTAATTCTTGTTTGCAACAACATCCCACAACTTGCGTACCGCGACGCCACGGAGATTGATGACTGTGTTTTTGCTGATTTTGTTGTTCTCGAGGATGGAAGGGCGAGCTGGGGTGCGTAGTGGCCTGCATAGCTTCTTGTGATGTAGAAGTCCGGCTCTTGTAATGTGGGAATCTTTGCAGCCAATTATCAGGAAAGTGTAGGAATCCTCGGAGGTTCTCGAATCTCCACTCTTCTCGTAATCTGAAGTGTGTTTGAATACGAGAAGCCAACTCCAGCAGGTGATTCCAAAAAAAGTACGTTCGCCACTGCTCGTTACAGAAAAGGTTAGAAACAAAACTTAATTATACTGTGATTATAAAGCACCCAAGCATCCCCATGTTAACAAACGTTGTATCTATTTAAGTCATCAAATCTTAACCGTCGATTTGAGTTCAAATAAATGGTTAAGATCAGATGAATTAAACAAGATCCAACGATTTTTTAACATGAGAATGCAAAAAGTGAGGAATCTCTCTCTCTCTCTCCTCTCTCTCTATATATATATATATAATATATATATATATAAAGGACAAGTGCGACCAACTCACCATTGTTCCAAGCATAGTTATTCTTGCTAAGTGTCTTGCCGTCGCTATTTACTCTGAAAGGTCCAAGTTCCTCCATGGCTCCATAACCCATGGACGAGCATCCGGGTCCTTTGATGTAATCACAACATTAACAATTAAAAATAAACCCAATTAACAACAAATCGAAGTGTGAACTGTTTATATTACTCGTTCCA
>JANAVB010029898.1:0-135974 GCA_029216955.1 Iris pallida
CGAGGGCAGGTGACCAGATGTGACCACGAGTCGTCGGTGCTCGGGCTAGTCGTCCTATCTCGGCTCCTCGTTGTAGCCGTAATCGTCCTATGGAGGTCCTTCTTTGGCCCCTATGACGCCTCTGTCTCCTTGAATCCGTCGTGTCTCAATTTCTTCTTCTCTACAAAAACACTACTACAAAAATTGTTAACAATGACACTTTATAGATGACATCCATCTCAAAATGTCATTAATGATACATTTAATATCGACTCATAAGATGATCGTCATTAATATCTTTATCAATGACATTAAAAAAATAATGTCATGATAAGTACTATAAGATGACGACTAAAATGATAAAAGTCATAAAAAGAATTATGGATGTCATCTTTTGTGTGTGAAAAAATGTATGTGGGATTAACAATGACACAATGATATTAATAGTCATATTTAGTTTAAACAGTGACAGTGACGATGACATGTATGCCATAAAATATTGAATAAAAACTATTGGATTGATTTCAGTGTTGATTATACGAATGAAGTATATGCTACTACTCATTGATTACTTTACAAAATAGTTTAAGGCAAAGGCACTGCCTGTCCAGTATCACCGAGAAGTACATCTAATGTTAATTTTGATTTTATTTTTTTATGTGTTTTTTGTTTTTTCTTTTATTTTGTTTTTTCACTTTTTTTATTTTTTTTAATTTTTTGTTATTTTTAAATATTTTTCACTTTTTAATTTTTTCTACTTTTTTTGGATTTTATTTACAGCCTTTCTAGTATTTTATGGTTTTAAAAAATTCTGTTAACTTTTTTGGTTTTCTAAAAATATAACAAATTTTTTTTATTTTTTATTTACCGTCCAAACATTACCCAGAAAATTAAAAATACTCTTTTAGCTTAGTTCAAAGTAGGAAAAGTAAATTATGCCCCCAAAATCGGAAACCCCACCCCAAACCATAATTTCATTCCATAATTTCTCTCCCCCCCTCACAATTCCTCCTCTCCCTCGGGGGCCTCACCAGAACCTACTCCTTAAACTCTCCACTGAAACCCTAGCCTCCACCGAAACCCTGGCCTCCATGGAACTCCTCCAAACCTTAGCTACAAACCCTAAACCTAACACATAGACCTCTGACGAGCTGTCAAAGGGAAGTGGACGATGGAGGCAGCCTCGTCAAGGGTCATGGGGCCTTCTCTTCCTCCAAGCCCCTTCATCCGCGGTGCCTTCTCCTCCTCCTCCACTCCATCCGCAAAGGTCTCAGTTCCATTCTCTATAGGACCCTAATTTCTCCACCCACCACCGCCAACCTCCACCTCCGCCAGCGAAAGGTAACCGATCGATCCTAAATTTTTTTCTTGAAACCCTAAACTTCAAGACTTAATATGATTACATTCTAAATTTTGGTCTCTCCATAATCAAATCTGGGTTTTTTAATTTATATTTTTTGCATTTTTGGGAAATGCATCCCTTAGATCTACTCTTCTCTGTTGAAAATCCTTTTTTTTTTGCTAGATCTGACTGGAAAATAGAGAGAGAGGTCGAAGATGAGCATGGTCGGAACGAGAGCTACATTGTCGCCGTCGCTCAGGAGCGTGACATCGATGTCATCCTCAACGACGAGTTGAAGCGGCCAATGCCGCCTCCTCTATGGTAAACCTCAAGAACTCCATCTTCCAGATCAAGCGGCTCGTTGGGCGCAAGTTATCGGACCTGAACCTCCAATGTGACATATAATCCCTCATTTTCTTCGTCACCAAGGGCCCCGATAGCTTCCCTCTTATCCATATGAGGTACCTCGGCGAGAAGAGGAGCTTCACGAAAGGTGCTCTCAAATATGAAGGATATTACAGAAAGGAATTCGAATATTTGTTCTATATCTGTTGCTAAAAAATATATTTGGATATTGTAGAGGAGCTTCACACCGAACCAGGTTCTTGGAATGGTGCTCTCGGCGAGCAGAGAAGTATATGAAGTCCATATAATTTTAATGTCGCAAGTCATTTCTGGTAATGACATTCTGTTGATTATTTTTTCTCTATCTGTTACTAATTTTGATAATTGTCACAAATATATGGATGATTCTCTCCTTTGCTTCTCAAAAATCTCCTCATTTGATTTTGTTGTTAACACTGCTGAGGAGCTACGTTGTCACTCCTTACTTGTTGGTTTTCATTGGAAAATGTTATGTTGATGAATGAGTATGCTTGAAGAAGCATAGGAGTAGAACTTATTATAAAATACCAATTGAGATGGTAGGAGCATGTTCAAGATGTTATGTTGTTGCTCAAAATGTTATGTTGCTCTAAAAAAATTGATAGCATTAGAAAAGAATAGGGCCTTTTTGCTGAACCTGTAGATTTGATGCAAGAAATTAAAGTAGGCTAGTAGTGTGGTACTTTTATCTTACAGACATTTATATTGAATAGCTGATACTTGGAAATATATCTTTTCAAGTAGAGGTTGATGCTTTGGATTCATATTTTTGCAATTGTTTCTATTATTATTATGTACACTAACAACTTGTCCTTCAACTAGAGACATTTGGAGCCATGGCAAAAACAAAAATGATAGCATTCATCCTTAAACAAGTATTGCGTCGATTTTGTACTTTGTACTCAAGGACATTTAAAATTGTCTTTGATCTATTAATTTCACAATATTATTTGAATCTAACCTATTTTCAGGTTCGTTTGTGCCTGGACCTTGTGCCTGGACCGCCTAGATTATGTTCGTGCACTAATTTTGTCAAGGAAAATAAAAAAAAAACAAAGGAAGGTGATAATGTCGTTGAAGAAGCTCGAGCTGACATTGAACCACTCTTGGAGTTGAAAAGCATATACTACAAATTAATGATTTGGTATGGTGATACTTATTTAATCTTCCAATTATTGAACAATTTCTTCTGTTTGATTTACGCATGTGTCTCTCACCGGTCTCTTTCTCCTTGCTGCATATTCATGCCGTATTTTTCTGTGATCAATTTCTTGTTTCCATCCAGTCTAAATGAACTTTAGAGGTTTTTCCTTGCTTGTATGGGCCAAAACCATATAGGATTTTCTTACGTGTGAAATGGAAGTAGGTGGTCTCGCAAGCCCCTTTATTGGGCATGGTTAGCTAGTTAAAAATTGTTGATCAGTCATGGAGACCTTTTCAGTTTAGAGCTATCTTCCATTACTTCCATTATGCAATTTCTGATGGAAAAAGGGACTAATACTTTATTCACACATATTGATATTTAAAATCAAACCAGCATTCTTACATGGCTGCCTAGTAGAGTTGTCCATGTAGGGTATCCTCATCCACTATGGAGAGAATAGAAAAGTGGCGTTTAGGCCTTCTTGAATTAATAGTTGTATATACATGGTGGTGCTTATGAGGGGCTATTTTTTCTTACATACTAATTTTGTGGGGAGTACATGCCATAGTAATGAAGGAGCATTCTGACCTCTTGTATAATGCCCTTATATTTGGTTTAGACTTTAGATATGTTTCCTTGTACTATGTTCTATGTTATGATTCTTTGCTTCTATACTAACCTATAATCAATTTAATGGTTGTTGGTCACTATCTAGTTCTGGTCCACTTATTGTATCTCATGGTTATTATGAATGGCGATATATTTGATTTAGATTTGTTCAGCTGGTCGTATGAGGATTTGACATTGAAAATCTATTCTTTCATTTCTTACCGTGTTTATTAAATTGCATTATGCAAATTTTATTCCTAGGTACTGTCATTCATAAGCATTATTGTTGTGATGAATGCACTTTTGATTTGAAGAAGCCAAATTTACTAACCATTGGTTTCAATCTCTTTTTATGTATGTCCCCATTAGATTGTTGCTTTGGGTATGATCGCGTATTAGTTTTACGAATTTTTTTTATATAATTGATGTTTTATCTTCTGAAAAAGATTTTCCTGTAATAAATGAAAAACCTATATGTTTACTGTTTCCCGTATTGACTTGTATTTGTTTACTTTCTTAGCTTCCACATTTTGGTAGGTGTTTGGTTTCTTAAATCTTTTCCTTCCATATCTCAGTTTGTTCTCTAGTAAACAATTTTCCTTGCATGTTGTTTGATATATGCATGTTTATCTATTGCTGGATGGCAGTGGACAAGTCTTTGGGAGATGTTTATCTATTGCATGTTGTTTGATATTCGACATCCGATCTTCCTTTACTGAAGTGTCTATTTATGACCATTTGGTTCAATTTGATCCCGATAAGAAAACACATGAGAAAGCTCATTTGTGAATGTAGATTTTCAGCTTCTTGTTCTGGACATAAGATGGACCATATACCTTAAGCAATAGAAATTTAGGCGTCTTCCATTGAGTTAATGCTAGTTTATACGTCTGTCTGGAGGTCATGTTCCTGAAGCAACAGAAATCCAGACATCTTCCATTAATGCCTCATTTCCCCTTTTTATACGTCATTTTAAACATGATGTGACTGGTTAGAGCTAATACTTTTTGGCATCTGTGGACTAAGTTCCGTTGGCTACATGAATCCTTTTCTTCCATGTAGTTCTATACAGGGCAATATCAGTTGTACCATTATCATTTTCCTTATTCTTTTGGCACTCAATTAATGTTCATTTGCAACTCCTTTAACTAAAATTCTAACCCTTCTCATAGGCGCTGCACCTTTGGTCTCCTTTGAAATGCCCAAACCATCTTGACCAAGTCACTCCTCTTATCATCAACTGACACCACCTCAAACTTTCATGGATGCACGTATTTCTTACTTTACTTCCGTCACCCTCATCCTCAACATTCTTGTTTCAGCAATACCTAATTTTCAGGATAGCGTAAAAGGAGAGGAAAAAAAGAGGATATCTTAAAAGGAGGGAAAAAAGAGAGGATAGCTTTATTCTTGGTTCTTCAACAGTGTGACCCAAAATGCATATAATGCAGTTGTTTTACAGAAATTTCTTTTAAATTTGAGGGATATAATATCACAAAGCACTCACAGAATCATTTCTTCAGCCATCCCCTTTCAATGCTATGAACATCCCCAATCTCCACATCATGATGAATAATATATTCTAATAATGGGAGGAATCAGTTTAATTAGCCATATCAATAGCAAAAAGTTCCTTGATCGTCTCTTTTTATTTTTTGCTATGCTACATGTCATATGATGATCTTTCTCATTAATTTTGAATCTTAAAGCACTTCATATTACTAACTCAGCAAACAACATACATGTAACCTTATTCTCAGTGTGCCAAGTAGGTACATCCATTAAACTTGATATTTTGACCCAGTGTGAACAAATGAAGATTGGAATTAGATATGCATCTTCTTCCAGTAGTCCTGAATACGTATATTTATCAACTTCAGTTCAACTACTAGTGACTTAATTCATTTATTGTACAATATGGTCAAAGACTTATTTCTCTCAAGCCTATCTAGCCTATCTACTTCAAGTGTTCCTTTAGAGCATATGTGTGGAAACTTCAGATTGAAACTGGGACTGAAAAATGAAGGATATAATGAACCCAAACTTATACATGATTGTGTTTATGCATACATTAATTTGTGCCCATAATACTCATTTTTTTATGTATATTATTTCATTGTTGTGTTTATATATACATCAAATTGGATATAATGAACTAAAATACATTTTATGTTTGTGCAGGTTATCAATCAATGAAAAAAATTTGGGTTTTGTGTTTGAAGCTTCACCTCTGCGACCATTTGAGCCAAAATTTGTCATAGAAGACAATTTACATTTTTTTCCCAAAGTAGGACAAATTATGAAACAAGCTCAATTTGTATTGACATATTGTATTGTTCTTATTATTCAGTACTAAAATACTTTTGTAGTTCATGAAACAATATGGCATGATATACTTTGGCATGGCCTTTTGTTTGCTATTAATGTATTTTGACTATTGAATCCGATTATTTTTATGATATCACGTGTCTGGGTTCTTTTGAATTACGTTTCACTTTTGTAGTTTGATTGGGATATATGCCAGTGATCAACTATTTCTTTAACTTATGTTTGCTATGTTATATACTTTGTTTACCATTGATATCCTTGCTTAAATAAATAGGGATTGGTATGAAAATAATAATAATAATAATAATAATAATTATTATTATTATTATTATTATTATTATTATTATTATTATTTTTATTATTATTATTATTATTATTATTATTATTATTATTATTATTATTATTATTATTATTTGATAAGAAAATTTCATAAAATATTATTTACAGCACGCTACATATGTCATAAATGGTAAATATAATTTATCAAAAATATCTTTTACGGCATCACAATGTATGCTATATTTGATCATGTGCGAATAACTATTACGACGTGCATCTATACGCCGTATTTGACCCAGCGCGAATATCTATTATGACGCACATATGTATGCCGTGAAAGAGCAATTACGGCACACGAAAGATGTCGTAAATGGTTGTCTAAATTCAGTAAAAAATATCTATTATGGCGCGTACATGTATGCCATGAAAGAGCAATTACGGCACGCAAAATATGCCGTAAATGGTTGTCGAGATTCTGTAAAAAAATATTTACGGCGTTAATATGTTTACATTTACGGCCTTCTAAATGCGCCGTAAATAATAGGCTCATTTACGGCATGAGCTTTTACGGCACCACAATGTATGCCGTAAAAGCGCATTTACGGCGCGTTTCGCGTGCCGTAAATGATCGGTATTCTTGTAGTATGCTAGAATGAATCTTGGGTTGTGTTCTGAGCCATTCGTTCTGATACTTGGCAATTAAGTCATTCGACTGGTGAGGCAGAAACTATAAGGCTACTTGCATGTTCTTCCAACTTTAAATTACAAGATTACTACATTAGGTTACATAAATTACAAGATTACTACTTGCATGTTCTTCCAACTTTAAATTACAAGATTACTACTTTAAATTACAAGATTACTACTTGGCAATCAAGATGAAATTGACGCTAGGATGCGTTGACATGCTCTACGAAAGCGTCCAGAATCTTGACACTAAGTATCTGGAGACCGAAGCTTGCAAGAAGATGCTGCTCGACCCTAGAAGTGAAGCAGAAAGGCTACGTGAGGGTTTAAAACTCAATGTCGATGATTTAAAACCTCAACGAATTTACGGGTGCCCCACATTTGAGTGCTACCCCAAGACTCACCGTGATGAGGTTAGTGATTTATTTAACCTAAGACATGGGATCATAGAATCGAAGACAGTTGAGACCAAGACTGTAAACATTATGTGAGTTCATCTTGATTCTGTTACATCCTTCAGATACTAGATACGATAAGAACATATACTGCACTATATGTACAGAACGTAGATGATTCACACTACTGTATGCTAGAATGAATTTTGGGTTGTGTTCTGAGCCATTCGTTCCCATACTTGGCAATTAAGCATGTGAAATAGAACTGATTATGTTTAGTTTGTCTTACGATACAGATTTTCACATCCAAATTAAATGGATCGTTACTTCGTTGTTCGTACATGGATGTACTAGCGGATCAACCTCCTGGACCGTAGGTACTTATAAGTATTGACCGTATCGGATTAGTATCGATCTATTATTTTGGTATGGGCCGTATCGGTTGGTATTGGTCTTAGCGAATTGGTATCGTCCTATTCGATATGTATCGGCCGCATAGCTAGGATTCATATTGGCCTTATGGATTTGGTACCGGTCATATCCGATAGGTATCGGCCGTGTTGGATTATTATATACCATTTCGGATTAGTATCGTGGAAGGTTTAGTAACAACTGTACTTGGATTTCTTTCTTCTAGAGCTAGATTACCATTGCAAGAGAGTCACGAGAGCGTAGATGGCCAGTTACAGAACATACATACTTCCTTTTCAATCTCGCTTTTCCTGATGGAAAAGGAAGTATGTATGTTACTGTAACTGGCCAATCACGATCTGGTGATTCTCTTGCAATGGTATTCTAGCTCGAGAAAGAGAAAATCCAAGTACAGTTGTTACTAAACCTTCCACGATACTAATCCGAAATAGTCTATACTAATCCAACACGGCCGATACCTATCGGATATGACCGATACCAAATCGATAAGACCAATATAAATCCTAGCTATTCGGCCGATACATGTACATATCAGATATAGGACGATACCAATTTGTTAAGGCCAATACCAATATGATACGTCCTATACCAAACCGATAGACCGATACTAATCTGATACACTAGATACTAAGTACATCTGGCCTATACCAGCGGATCCACAAATTACTACACGATAGGCCCAACGACTCCAGTTACATCCGGTTATTGGTGAGCACATGATTACATAGTAATTATGTTAGTCTTGTGATACAGATTTTTACTCTCTCATGCTACCAACGTCACAACTTTTCCAGTGCTGCTCCCTCTAATGATGATGAACGCAAAAAACCAACGTCACAACTTTTATAACTTGAGTAAATTTCTTTACCCTATATGAAAATTTCTGTTGTCAGAAAGATGGCTCCTAGGACTCGTCGAGGTGGTACTGCTAGTCGAGGAAGGGGTCGAGGCAAGAAACCCTTGGAGGTCGACACGGAGGAAGTCTCCGTCGTCAAACAAGAGCCGGTGACTGTTAAGGAGAAGGTGTTACCAAAGGTCGAGGTCAAGGAAGAACCGATGACCATCAGGGAAGAGATTGCTCCCAAGCTTGAAGCTAAGGAGGAGCCACCGTCAGAGAGTAGTAGCATCGGAACCGACCCTCCTGTCCCTACAGAAGACCTCAACCAGATTGAGCCTTCGTATGCAAAGTGGCTGATAGAATGGTACATGCCTCAACGTAACTATCATCCCTGGCTGTGAGGATTCATCGTCTGACTTGTGGTCTTTGTTGAGGCCAAAGTCGATTTTCCTATGTGTTTTGGAATATTTATGAAAATTTTGGAATATTTGTGCTATGATCGGTCGCCAGCGATGGATATTAGGTTACTGTAACTGGCCAACTCTTTCCTATGTATTTTGGAATATTTGTGAAAATTTGGAATATTTGTGCAATGATCGGATTATAACGATGGATATTAGGTTACTCTTCCGGATAATTGATGTCTATTTTATATTAATTTGGTTTGGTCTATATGATTCTTGGATAATTGGTGTGCATTAAATTCGTATGTGCATATTTGGTCTATGTGATTCTTGGATAATTGGTGTGCATTAAATTCGTATGTGCATATTTGGTCTATGTGATTCTTGGATAATTGGTGTGCATAATATATTTGGTCTACGTGATTGTTGGATAATTGGTGTACATTATATATTGGTTTGGTTTATGCAAATTTTTTGCGAACAGGAAAAGCGCTGTAATTTTTTTTCAAAATATTCTCAGTTAGCGACGGACTTGTGACCGTTTTGCGACGGTCACCACCAGTTTTCGACTACTTTTCGACGGTTATTCCGTCGCTAACTGGATATTTGAAAATGTTCCCAGGTAGCGACGGATGGTCGACGGATTATCCGTCGGCATGGTATATTGTTCGACGGAATAGCGACGACCTATCCGTCGCCCTTGTTCTGGAAATAACAAGAATTTCCAGAACAAGATCGACGGTTTAGCCTTCGCTATTCCGTCGATATATATCGACGGAAATAGCGACTAATCTTCCATCGCCATGGTGCTGGAAATGCCAAGCATTTCCATAACCTGATCGACGGATAGTCCGTCAGAACGCCGTCGCAAATCCGTCGTTAGTTACCGACGAATACCGACGGATTAGCGACGGAACGATACAATCTGATACGCTGTTACGACGGGTTACCGACGGAATGTTACGTCGCTATTGTCTACACAGTTCAGTACTTAATAGTTGAAATGGACGACAGTCCGTCGGAAATGCATCGTTAATGCTTCATATTGTGATGTCGACAATCCGTCGCTATTCCGTCATGTGACGACAACTTAGCAACGGAACGTTTTAGCGACGAGCTGATTGCCGATGGATTTTTTTGGCCAAAATCCGTCGGTTATCGGTCGCTAATAGTAATTACCGTCGGTTTAGCGACGGATGTGGTCGTCGCTATAACGATAAATTTTGGTAGTGCATGGTATATTGGTACATTGTTCGATCTTATTTTTTCTTGTACTTGTATAGACGCTGATTCCTAAAAAAATTTACTACCCTCTTAGAGAATCCTGCATCATGACGTGACATATCCAGATCTATTATACTATTCGGGTATGAGGAGCTATTATAGGTTATGTGATCAATACCCCCACGTTACTATTCTTGTGCTTGTGTCACCCTCACTGCACGTAGGGTATAGCGAGATCTTACATTTCTTCTGCTCGCTTTCCATGTTGGCCGGCTTGACTCTACTTGAGATTTTTCTGTGATAACCGAGCCAAATAGAATAGCCTGATCTTGACCCAAGCCGATCACATAATGCTATAATATCTTAAGGCACTATTTATATTTACATTATACATCAGATATTACTGTAATGGTCTACATTCTAGTATTTTATACCCTGACATGATATCCAGTTTTACATATACTACTTTATTTCCAGTCTTGATATTTCATCTTGTATTTCATTATAATTGTCTGTTATAGAATTTGTCAATTCATATGGAACTGCTATTAGTTTATGTATCTGTTCCCATCCTGACTGGATACGTTGATAATATTTTAGGAGTTATTATGCCCACATTATTGGACTACAGGATGTTGCTAGCTAAGACGGATCTCGATATTCTTTCACCGTGAGTTGTCTCCTAAGAGTGCTAGGCCTGATAGTTATTTAGTTTTGCTATTATTTTTCTTCCGTTTCATTCTTGTCTCATATGATCCTTTGTAGATTCTAGTTGTTCTAGTGATATTGTTATTATTTCTTGTCTTATCTTCCTTAGCTTTTGTGATGTGATATGAGTACCTTTATAGTTATAGATCTTTTAGATGTTGTAGTTAGTATCGGATACTTGACATCGCTCTACCGCCGACACTACGGCATAGGCTGGACGTGACCCACGTATTCGTACCCGTATATCTGGGTGCGGGTCGTGACACGTTTTTGTGGTGGCCCATGCAGGTAAGTCTTTGCTATTAACGCAAAGTCGTGGTAGTACTTGAGCTTATCTATACTACTGCGAGCTTGTCCTAGGATTAAGGTTGAGTCATGGAATATTTTAGGATTTTGGTACTCAGTCACATGTTAGGAACTCTTGATAGATTTCAGAGATGACCCCTGGGAGACTTATTTCGAAAGTTTTTCGAGCCTATTCTTCTACTTGCTTCTATTCGTCCTGATTTTGAAATATCTGTCCATTATCGAACCATATTCTTGCATTAGGATGTGTTTATGGACCCCAGAGGAACTAGAATGTAGAAGTTGAACTTATATATCTTCGAGGTTGAGATTTGTTTTAGATAATATTCCAGACTTTTAGATTTTGGCCTAGATAGTACCTTTGGGACATCCCCTGAGAACCCCCCTCTAAACCCTACCTCGGAATCTGTTTTCGCTTGTTCCATTTACTTATCCTTGATTCGTTGATAAAAATTTTTGAATCTTGATGTTCGTTGTTGACTTTGATTTTGTTTCTAGATAAGTTTTATGAATTGAGTTAAGATATATTCTGATAACATATTTGATGAGTACGATGAGAAGGGTAAATGTCTACTTTATTTATGGAGTTTAAAATTTATCGCAGCCATACAAGCTAGCATGACGAGGACATGGAGCCTGATTTTGGGTATACTATCCTAGTTATGGAATTTAGATTTTCTTGCAGCCATACCGGTTGGCGTGGTAAGGAATATAGATGACATGATTATAGGGTGTATACCATAGTTATGCACTCTATCATTATTGCAGCTATGCTTACTAACGTAGCAAAAATTCTGGCAACATAATTTTAGATAGACGTGTATGGTTATGAGAGCATATCTTAAATTGATTCACTTCTTTTGACCTATTTGAGCAAGAACAATTCCTACCATTATTTCTTGTTTTATCATTTATTTTTCTCATTGTATGATGATTTCCTTATCTTACCATTATTTCCTTCGTCTTGATTAACCATGTCTTGGTTACACCAATCAACTACCTCGTATCTACTTCTTTCATCTATACTTTGAAATCTTTTGAGCTCTTGTATTCCTTTACCTTGGAAAAGGCGAGGAAGTATCGTAAATCATCTGGCTTGAAAGACGGATTTGTTATCAAGTGGTATCTTGGTAGGAATATAAGATGTTGGACCTTAGTATAGAATTTTGAGATGAAGGTATGACTAAGATTAGGAATGAAACCAAGAGGTCGATATAATCAGTTTAGAAATAATTTACTAGAGAATTTCGAGGATGAATTACTTGGAAAGAACGTAGAAGGATTTCAAATGAGAAGGACCATAAGATGTACATTAATGGTTAGAACATTTATATTTCGTGGATATAGTTTAGAAACTGACGAGGATATCCGAGATCGAAATGACTGTGAATTTGGATAATTTTAGGTTATTGACTCTCGAGATATTTCACATTAAGGTTATTTGCAAAAAATTAGAATTTAATAATGGGGAAAAGATTTTTAATTATATGCGATGATGATACGAAATTGGACAAGACAGGTAAGAGGATAGAGAACACAAAGATTTGGAGTAAAAAAAGAGGAGATTTTGTGGTAATATATATAAAAAATATTTTTTTATTAAGATGGATAATATTTGGAAGTGTACGTTGAAGAAAATATGAAGGTTGATTTTATAATAAATAAGTTTTGTAAGGCCTAGTGGTATTAGATTTGAATAACACAAGGAGCGTGATTTGAATAAGTTCAATAATTTCATAAATTTGATTTAGCGGTTTCGGATCCAATTTAGAACAAGGTGGAAGAATTTGGATTTAAAGATGATTAAGTGGATAGTGTTGAGATCTATGTTTTGGAATTTAGGAATTAGACCTATGGTAATCATGACAAAGTCCAATCTTCATGACAGGAGTGTAAATTTTGGTAGTAGTCATATAAGGGTTGATTTTCATATTTGGACCTGTGAGTTAAAGGTATGACTGACAAATGATGATCAGATAAACTTGACGGTATCAGAGGGAGATGATTAACTTGACTTCCCTATGAAACCTTGTCTTTTGATTTCCCTATCAAAAGGAAATTTGACTTATTCCATATCTTTGAATCCTCTTTTAAGTTTTCAATATCGTTGAACCCTAATTCCCTTGATCGTGACCAATCGACTTTGGTCATCTTTTTTATCATACCAATATCCTGGATCGTACTCAATTGGATTAAATTCAATTCTGACTTGGATTTCCATCCTTGGATGCTTGTGCTCAGACTTAGATGACCTTGTTCTTCGTCTTGCCCAATTCTGATTTACTCACAAAATTGATCAACTTAGATCGTGTTGAGACAATTTTTTTTATCGTGATTGGATTTCAATGCTATTACCACTCGTGCTATAACTCTCGATTTTGATCATATTTGGATTTTAAATACTCGTGCCTAAACTCATTCGACCTTGATTTGATTTCCTGATTATATATGAAATTCCTTGTGATTAGTCGTGTTTAGATGACCTGGTATGACTAAGACGACTTTAAATCCCTTGATTGTGATTTTAATTATACACATTACTTTGTTTCTAAATCGTGCCTAAAATTTTTTGACTTTCGATGATGACTAATTAGTGTAACCACGAAATTAGTTGTGTTAGAATTAAAAACTGATTATGTTTGAATAAATTTCTACCGTGCCTAAATGACTTGGATTTCTTCCTAAATCATGCTTATAAGACCTTGATTTTGAAATCATGACTTTATCGTCATTCATAACTAAACTTGGATCTTTATCGTGCTTATGCGACATAGAGTCTGATTTTCCATCAAATCTAACTACCGATCGTTCTACACTCAAATTTTGTTCTCCATTCGCTTCTCTTAGCCTTGATTCAGATCATGACTATACGACTTTGATTTTCATGATCATGATAATCTTAACCCACAAATCGTGCTAAAAATCTTGATCTCTAATCACGACTGTGTCAAAGTAGATTTTCTATCGTACCTAAATTTTGATTCTTTAGTCACTCATGCCCAGGTTTCATTCCTGATCATGGCTAGGTTTAAAAAATTTCATCGCTCTATTCTAAATCATGCCTAAGTGCTTAATCATTTCATAAAATTTTGAACGCGTCTGAGTCTTGATTTCATTCATGACCAGATGATTAATCCTTGATCAATATTCGTGCTAAACATTTGATTATTCCTAACAATGCTCAATCACGTCGTTTTCATTTATGATCGTGCCTATGTATAATCCTAAATCTTATTTCATCAAGCTGGATCATATTAATCGATGTTTTGGCCTGATTCTGATTTGATCGTAACTGAACAATTCTTGATTTTTTTAGTCGCGACTTCGTACTGTGTGCCTACAAAGCTGTGGCTTTAAAACTCAAATCATGCCAAACGTTGTTTTGTTTATGATTAACTTTTCATCTTGATCGGGCCTGTTTGACTTTGAGGTTGATTTTTATTGAATCTAAGCACTACAGATCACCCCGTACTCGAACTTCATTTATATTTTCGATTCTCTTAGTTATCACTAAGATCGTGCCCCCAATAACTTAACTTATTTCTAAAATCGTGCATATATAGTTTTGTTCATATCATGATTCTATCGTGCCAAAATCCCTAATCGTGTCTGAATAATTTTGAATTGATTATCTTAATCGTGCAAAAACTCGTCGTTCTTTGATCGTGCCTAACATATTGCTTAAACCTTCTATATTGTTTTAACCCCACTACCAACCTTTAATTCCGAGGACAAAATTCTTATAAGGTGGGTAGGATGTAAGCCCCCTAAACTTCAGGGATTTATTTTTTGATTTTTCTAAAAGAATTATTTTCGCTAATAATTCTTATTTGATTATTTTTTATCATTAAATGCTCTTTTCCATGCCTGTGATTTTTGGAGTGTCAGAGATGTCCATCTCTAGAAACCTTCTACATGAGTTTGTAGTAGACAAGATTATCTTCATTCTGATATATTATGCCCCACTCAAACTTGCTCCCTTGTACTATGTTTGCATCGCGCAACTTTCAGGTCAATTTTGGACAATTTATCGTCTGCCGTAATTTGTGACTTAACTTCCAATTTAATTTCGGTGGACCGACATCGATACAATCTGATCGACCCAACATACGGTTCTGACCTGTTTTGAGTCTACTATGCACGTGCCACTTGCGTGCCATCCAATTGATCTCCTGTGTGCTCCTTTTTTATCCATGATTATAAATGATTTAAATTTATAATTATAATCATTCCAAGCCTAAACCTAGCCCGAACTTGACCCAACACCCAACCCAATTTTATGTGACCCCCATCATGACTACCCAAACATCCCACATACAAATTTCTCTCTTATAATTCTCTCTCTCTACCTACACTCCACCCTCTCACCCATCACCATCATCACACACCCTCTCCCCCTATTTTCAGCCGACCACCACCCCTCTCTTATTTTCTATCTCTTTCTCTCTTTCTTTCTCATTAGTATCACACACACACTCTCTCCTTACTTTTCTAAACCAATCACTCACCTCTTTTCTCTCTCCTCCCTCACAACAACAACAGTAACACACACATACACCCCCCATTTCAGCCGACAGCCCCACTTCTCCTCTCCTTGTTCACTTCTTCTTCTTCATTTCTTCTTTTTATGGTCCCACCATTGCTACCATCATCATCATCACCATCACCATTAACATCACCACCTCCACCTTCCTCTCCTTCTCCTCCTTCTCCCTTGCCGCAGCCGTCAGCCACCGCCGGGCAACCACTGTCGCCGCCGCGTGATCCTCCCAGCGTGCGGCTAGGCAGCAGCTCGAACAGCTGTAATAGCAGCATGAACAGCAGCAGCGCAAGGCAGCAGCAGCAGCCGCGCCATCGCGCACCGCCGGGTGGGCGCCCCCCTAGCTGGCGACCCCCGGACGAGCTCCCCCTCGCCGTCCTCCTCCTCCCCGACGCGATACGTAGGTGATTCGTGCGTTTCGGACGAGATCCCGTCGACGCCCACGAGTTTTTGAACTCAGAATTCGTATTTCGTCGCAGCAACTTCGTGCACGTTTTTCGTAAAATCCGACCGTTGGATCGTTGATCCGTTTCTTCTTTCACAATATCGGTATATCCCTCTTTACTTTCCCAACGTTTTAATCGTTAATTTTATCATTTGATATATCAAAATCGGCCGCCAAGTTGACACTTTAAATTGTGTTATTTTTGGACAGTTTTGTGGAGCCAACTTCGTCAACTCGTATCTCCGTAGTCGCAGTTCCGTTTGGCTTGCCACCAGTTCCTATGCACAGCTGGTATAGCCCTCTTTCTGGCCTTTAAGTTTCGTTTCATTGTGAGATTGTTTGATTGGTTGAATTTGACGTCGAAGTTGGTCGTCTGAATTCGTAATTTCCAACTTATAAAATCCTAATTTTGGACCCGGGACTCCAGATTCCAATTCTGACACCCCCATTAGACTCGTGGCGTCGTTCTGGCACGAATTCATATAAAGTTTGTTAGATTTGTGAAGAACACATAGGCAACACTAGAGGGGGTGAATAGAGTTTATGACAATAATGTCCAATTAAAAATTAAACACTTTCACCAACAGTAAATAATCAGAGTAAATGCAGAAATAGCAAAGAGCAAGAAAGCATACGCAAACACAGCCGATTTTAACCTGATTTCCCTCGTGGAGGACTAGTCCAGGCCTGAGAACTCTAGCTCAGGATTAAATCCACTATTTGTGAAATAGTAGTTACACCCCGTGCCTTTTCTTCAGAAGAGCATGTCAACTTCTTACAAAAATCACAGTGGCGATGCTTGGAATTTTTCAAGCAATTTCTTGAACTCTTGCACAAACTCCTAACTGAAAAGTACTAAGCACTTTGAGCCTTAAGGAGCTTGTGGCTAGTAGATGAGAAAGGTATAGCTTGTATAGGGCTTTAGAGAGAAGAGAAGAGAAGATTGGATGAATGAAAATGAAAGAATTCATGGCCTATTTATAGGATACCATACAGGCAGAATTCGGCCAAAATTCTGGTTGGAATATTCAAAAATTTGGCCGTTGGACAACTTGCATCCAGCCAACCCTAAAAATTAGGGTCCTGGAATTTAGGAGGCAGTGTTCGACCCAAACTCTGTGTGGAGGCAGAGTTCTGCCCGAACTCTGTCTCCAGAGCACAGAATAGGTCCAATGGGCCAATGGGCTATTTGGATGTTTGGTGGGGCTTTTGGTTTGAGGTATAGGTATAGTCTAAGTCTCAAAATGCTCAGCTCAGCTCAGTTTACATAAGTCTAGACTCAAATAAAGTGTAAAATACAGACTCAAACTATGAAGCATTGCAGGTGCGAGTTGTCGTCTGGCTTGTACCGAATTCAGTTTTCATGTGTGGTATTGAAATATTACAAGTATCATGTTGTCAATTGCATCAATATTTGGTTGACTGTGATTTTGTGTCAACAATCTCCCCCATATTGATAATTGACAAAATGATATTTGTATATTCAATATTCATACCTGGACACACACAAAAAACAGTAGCGTAGCTCCCCCGTAATTAGAGCAGGGCTAGCAATAGCTCCCCCGTAAACATTGCCTGTTGTCCTGATAAAAATATTCTTTTTCCAAAGCACAGATACACAAAGCCAAAAAAATGATATGATAATATAATATGAATATATCAAAATATGTCTCCCCCTTTTGGCATTTATCAAACAACCAGAGATAAGGGCAAGCACACCAAAAATAATAATGATAAACTGCATAAACTGATAAACGTCATAATAAAATGTCTCCAAGAGTCACATAATGAGTTCTAATACAACCAAAGTGCAGAAATAAAAACAACTACATCAACGAAAAATGCATAAAAGCATAAACTACGATCCTCAGCAGCAACAGCAAAGAGAAATCCATATCCATCATCGAACTCGTGAAGGCCCAGCGTCGTCGGATGGATCAGTGAAGGAACGACGAGGGTCCACGAAGGCCACATCCGGATCCAGGTAACGGATAACCCAAGGGTCATCGATACGGTATCCATCGCGAGCAGGGTCCCGCTCCATGGGAATACGCATAGAAGGATGCCGGGACATAGAGTACCGAATATCGTGCAGTGAGTTGCTAATGGCACTCATCTGCAAGGTACTCCGGTAGTCAAGCTGAGTCCAACGATTATCCTCTAAGGTGAATCGATCGCGGAGCATAGTCTGGAGTGACTCAAGAGTAGCAGGAGGAGGAGGAGGATCATGTCCAAGAGGAGGGGCGTCGGGCTTATCGTCAGAGTGCTCGGACACAACAGGTGAGCCAACTGCTACCTGAAGCCGCCGTGCTTTAGAGAGGAAGGCAGGGGCAGGTAGGAACTGGCACTCATCAAGAGGTACACAAAAAGCACGAAAGAGCATAGGAAGATAAAGAGCATAAACCAAGGGTCTTGGTTTCTTTCTAGCATTAATCATCCAGTCCATCATGGTACTTGAAAGATTAAAAGGAACATTAAAAAATAGAGGTGATACAAAGCAAAAATTTCAAAGTATGTAACCTCATCGGTCGATCCTTCTTTGGGCAGAATCGTGTTAAAGACGATCTGATGAAGTTCATAAAAGTAAGGATTGAGAAACTTGGCGAGAAGCTTACGAGGACGTGTGTTAGGGGTACACAAGTCGTCCTCAAAGCTTTCTAGGGATGACCCATCGGTAAACAGAAACTTTCGAGCTTCAACAAGTTTTTCCCATGAGTTTGGCTCCGGGAGTTCAAGGTGTTCGGCCAAGTCGAAATCATCAAAAGAAATATCAATGCCCGCAACACGTGAAAATATATGTGTATCATTGTGAGTAAGGTTGCAGTAAAACATTTGTATGGCATTGAGATATATAACCGAATTGGTAGTGACAAGTTCATCAAGACAAAGATCATGAAAAAGTGAATAATATTGAAAAAAGATAGTAAAATTTATAGGGTGACCCGCATACACCGAACGTGACTGAAAATCAGTAAACCATTCATTGGAAGCATCAAGTGATACAAATATTCGGTCATCATACGTGTTAGGGTCGAGTGGACGAGGTGGGTTGAACAACGGGTGAATGGGTTGTTGATTGGGTTGTTCAACGGGTGGTTCAACACGAGGAGGAGCATTCGAAGAGGACGCACCCTCGGTTCGAATTCTCTTCTCCCTATTGAACAACTTGGGAGCCATAAAATAATATAAAAAAAATTGAGGAAATGTAGATGGAGAGAAGTGTGGAAATATACCTCAATTTGATGATGAAAGATGAAGGAGAATGGTGAGAGAATCCTTCTCCTTGAGTTTTGAGAAGAATTATGCTTTAGGAAGGAAGAACTAGGGTTAGGGTTTGGAGAAAAATAGTTTGGAGAAGTTTGGAAGGTGGCAATGGAGGAGAAAGAAGAGGGGAACCCGGTTTTTAGAGTAGGGGTTCGAATGGTCGAAGCAAATGTTGACCATTGGATCACAATCTGATCAGCGGCTGAGGCTGCTTTCGGTTCTAGAACAGCCAGACCGAATTCGGCCCGAACTCTGGGTAAGGCAGAGTTCGGCCCAAATTCTGGTTTATGGTACCAGAACAGAAATCAGGCTAGAAAAGAAATTTGATCAAGTAAGAGAGACTAAGAAGAATGATAATAAGTAGATGCAAGATAAAAAATGAGAAAACCAAGTAGCGAATAACAAAAATTCAACGCTGAATCAAAGTGAAGTTTGAATTTTTGAATTTTTGCATGTGATAAATAAAAGTAGACCATGTAATAAACAAGGAAATATGCCCCAATTCAATATTTTGAAGCTGCCATGGGGTAGCTGCAGGGGCCGGATCCCAGCTAGCGGTAGTCTTGAGGACTAGTGTACCGTATCGCTTAGGCTTTTACGCCTTGTTGTCAGAAGGACCCTTTCGGCTTGTACCCATAGCAATGTCATCATAAGAATCAAGACATAGTCGATATTTATGCAGGTTACTTTAATAAATAACAGCTTCATCCAAAATTCCTAGTTCACGACAAAGAAAGTTAAAACGCTCTTCGGATAGTGGTTTGGTAAAGAAATCTGCTAGCTGATGATCGGTGTCAATAAATTCTATGTTAATAGTGCCATTTAGCTGGTGATCACGCAAAAAGTGGTGACGTATTTCAATGTACTTCGTGCGTGAGTGACATATGGGATTCTTAGTGAGATTTATAATACTAGTGTTGTCACAAAAATAGGAATGTGCATAAAAGATAAGTTATAGTCTTCAAGAGTTTGCTTCATCCATAGAATTTGTGCACAACAACGCCCAGCTGCAATATATTCAGCTTCTGTTGTGGATAGTGCGACAGAATTCTGCTTCTTGCTAAACCAAGAGACTAGCGCCTTTCCTAATAAATGACACGTGCCGCTCATACTTTTACGGTCGACCTTGCATCCGGCGAAATCAGCATCAGAGTAACCAATGAGGTCAAATGATGTTGACTTGGGATACCATAGGCCCACTATAACCGTACCCTTAAGGTATCGAAAGATACGCTTAACAGCAGTCATATGTGATTCCTTAGGATTAGCTTGATATCTACAGACAGGCAAACGCTAAACATAATATATAGACGACTAGCAGTTAAATAAAGTAGACTGCCTATCATACCTCGATACTTACGTTGATCCACAGGTTTGTCGCTTTCATCTGGTTCTAGTTTAGTTGTAGTAGCCATTGGAGTGCTGATTGGTTTGACGTTGTCAAGGTCGAATTTCTTCAGCATGTCCTTTGTATACTTTGACTTACAGATGAAAGTTCCATTTAATGTTTGTTTGACTTGCAGTCCAAGAAAGTAATTGAGCTCCCCCATCATGCTCATCTCAAACTCGGTCTGCATACACTTGGCAAAATCTTGACAGAGGGTTTCATCAGTAGAACCAAATATAATATCATCCACGTAAATTTGCACTAAGAGAATAGTGTCTTTGAAAGATTTTATAAAAAGTGTAGTGTCAACTTTCCCTTTTGAAAAACCCTTTTTCAAGCAAGAAATTGCTTAGCCGTTCATACCAAGCTCTAGGGGCTTGTTTGAGGCCACCTTTCTTGAGCTTGAAAACATGGTCGAGAAATTTATGATTTTCAAAACCAGGGGGTTGTTTTACAAAAACTTTCTCCTTAATAAATCCATTCAAGAAAGCACTTTTAACAACCATTTGAAACAATTTGAAATTTTGAAAGTTAGCAAATGCGCAAAGCATCCGAATGGATTCTAATCTCGCAACAGGAGCATACGTCTCATCATAGTCGATACCTTCCTCTTTGTTGTATCCTTGAGCTACTAGACGAGCTTTGTTGCGTGTAACTGAACCATCTTCATTTACTTTGTTTCGAAAAACCCATTTAGTACCAATAATCGAGTAATTTATCGGCCTAGGAACAAGTTTCCAAACTTGGCTCCTCTCGAATTGGTTGAGTTCTTCTTGCATGGCAGAAATCCAAAATTTATCATTAAAAGCTTCTACAATATTTTTCGGCTCAATTTGTGAAATAAAGGCAGTACTAGCAATGGAGTCTCTTATTGATTATCTAGTACTTACTCTACGTGAAACATCACCTATAACCAAATTTTCTGGATGTGACGGCTTGAAAGAAAATTTCTTTGGCAAGCCCTCCAGAGAATTGGTTTCAGTGGTGGTGTTCATTGGAGTAGAAGTTGATGGCTCAACATCATCATCAAGAGTAGCTGCTGCACTGTTATCCTCATCGAACGTCACATTTGTAGACTCTTCCACAATTAATGAGCGTTTGTTGAACACTCTATATCCCTTGCTCTTGGCCGCATAGCCAAGGAATATACCATCGTCAGCTTTGGCATCAAATTTGCCTAAGTTGTCTTTGGTGTTAAGGATAAAACATCGACAACCAAAAACTCGAAAATATGAAACGTTTGGAGTTCTTCCAAACCAAAGCTCATAGGGTGTTTTCTTCGTAATAGGACGAATAAGCACCCTATTTAAAATATGGCACGCTGTACTGACAGCTTCAGTCCAAAAATATTTTGGAAGAGAGAATTTATTTAACATGACTCTAGCCATATCGCCAAGAGTCCTATTCTTCCGATCCACAACACCATTTTGTTGAGGAGTTCTTGGACAAGAAAACTCATGATTAAAACCATTTAAATCACAAAACTTTTTAAAATCACTATTTTCAAATTCGCCTCCATGATCACTTCGGATTCGAGTAATCATGTAGTCTTTTTCGTTTTGAACCTTTTTAGCAAATATTTTGAAAACAGAAATGGCATCATTTTTATTTATAAGAAAGAAAACCCAAGTAAATCTAGAAAAGTCATCAACTATAACAAAAGCGTAGAGTTTTCCACCAAGACTGGCTACTCTACTAGGGCCAAATAAATTCATATGAGGTAATTGCAATGGTCTAGTAGTACTTACAGAGTTTATGGAATGAAATGAGGACTTGGTTGCCTTATTCAATTCACATTCGGCACATACCGTGTCCTTTTTGAATGTGATGTCGGACAAGCCTCTGACTAGCTTCTTAGTCGATAGCCTGGATATAGTATCCATATTGGCATGACCAAGATGCTGGTGCCATAGTAATCTTTCATCCTTGTGAGCATAGAGACATCTTCCAGCACTGTTAGTATCTCTAGATAGATAAAAAATATAAATATTATCCTCTCTTATCCCTTCAAAAGCAATGTCTCCTGTTGACCTATCATAAATAAAGCATTTATTTTGTCCAAAGTTAATATCATACCCATGATCAGCAAGATGACTTATGCTGAGCAGGTTATGCTTTAACACGGTCACTAGGCAGACATCTTTTATTACAGGAGAAGGAGGATGACCTAGTACCATTACCAATTATATACCCTTTAAGGTTGTTACCGAAGGATACATACCCTTCCCTCTTCATCGATAGTGATGCGAAAAGATTTGCGTCTCCCGTCATGTCGCGAGCATCCACTACCGAGAATCCACTTACACTTAGTTGAGGAGGGAAGGTCCACCTACATCAAGAGTAGATGTGACCTTTGGTACCCAAGATCTTGAGGGTCCTGAAAAGTTAGTTTTCGGCAACCATGCATATATGTTTCTATCTACTAATCTCCTAACTCTACATTGTGGTGAAATGTGTCCATGTAGTCCACAATAAGTACAAATAGCATTCTTATTTATATTAGGAGCATGTAAATGATGTATATATGTAGAGTGGTGTGGAGTAGCATGGCGATGATGTCTATATGTAGAGTGATGTGGAGTATGATGATGATGTCTATATGTAGCATGGTAAGAGTGGTGTGGAGCATGATGATGTTTATATCCATAAGCAGTATGATGGTGATTTTGTTTATGTGCAACATAGTGATGATTGTATCTATGTGTAGCATAGTGATTCTGTGTCATATGAGAATTATTTCTACGCGCATGTGGTTTGTGTGCTTTATGAAAGTGGGTGTACATATAAGCATGATTACGTGCTGCAGGTGGATGACGTGGTTGACTAGTATGAGTAGTGTCATGCTTTGTGTGTGTCTCATGTAATTGGGTTTGAGGTTGAGCAACCTGTTTTCCCAATCTAGTCTCTAATTTCTTAGAGACAACCTGCAGTTCATTAATCTTAGTATTCAAACCATAAATCTTAGTGATAGAGATCTTGTGTCTATTCTTTTCTTCAGCGATCTCAGTATTGAGTGCTGTGATCTCTTGTGTTTGCTTTTTTATACGTGCTTCGGCATCATGTAGGCTTAATTTAAGCTTAGACACCTCATTTGTGACTTCCGTGGGTGGAGTCTCTACTATTATCAAGCAATGAAGAGAGTCTTTGAATCTCAACTTTATAACTTTTGATCTTTTTCTTGGCGTGTTTATATTTGCCAATGACTTTCTTGTGGTCATTGAGTAAATCATTGAATGCATCGCCAAGTTTATCAAACGTGAAATCATCCAGAGTTTCGCTTGTTACCTTGTCGGATGTAGCCATTAGGCAAATATTGGCGGTGTCTTGAGGAGAGTCCTTTTCTTCCTCGGAGTCACTAGCTTCGCTTTCATGCCAAATGCTTGTGTTGGCATATTTCTTTGAGGAAGCTTTCTTGTATGGTTTCTCATATCGGTTGCTCTTCTTTGTGAATGGACAGTCTTTTCGGACGTGTCCAGTCTTCTTGCAACCGTAGCATGTTGGCTCTTCTTCGTCATCTTCTTGTGGTTCCTTCTTTCTTCGATTGAAGCGAAGGAATTTCTTGAAGTTGCGGACAAGGAGAGCTTGATCTTCATCTTCCGAGTTGTCATCATCCGTCTCTTCAGGATCAGCCATTCGTCGGTGAGCTTTAACGGCAATCTCTTTTGCCTTAGGAGCAGGTTCTTCGAAGTCTTTGAGGTCAAGCTCATGAGTCATCAGCTTTCCCATCAAAGTCTCCATGGACATAGTCGTGAGATCATTTCCTTCTATGATGGTTGTCACCTTGGGGTTCCAAATCTTTGGTAGCCCCTAAGTATCTTGCGGATCTTCTCATGATTTGTATATTGTTTGTCGAGAGAAGACAAGGGGTTGATGATGTCGAGAAATCTTGTAATCATTTGTGTGATCGTCTCATTTGGCTTCATCTTGAAAGCCTCATATTCTTGAGTGAGACGACTTATTTTTGACTCCTTCACTTGAGTGGTTCCTTCATGCGTCACTTCTAGAAGTCTCCATACTTCGTGAGAGGTGGTGCACGTTGAGACCCTGTTGAACTCATTCCTGTCTATAGCACAAAATAAAGCATTAATAGCTCTTGCTCTAGACTCGCATGTTTCTTCTCCTCGTCAGAATATTTGTCATGGGTTTTCTCAACGAGATCACTATTGACAACTATCCTGGCGGGCTTTTTGTAACCATCGGTGACAATGGTCCACAGGTCGAAGTCTAGCGACTTGAGATAAAAACTCATCCTTGCTTTCCAATAGGTGTAGTTAGTTCCATCAAATAGGGGAGGCCTATGAGTGGACTGCCCTTCACCGTGATTGGAAATCATGGATTGTGTGGTTGCCATGGATCAGCTCTAGGATGTTAGTCCTTGTTGAGAGACAGAGCTCTGATACCAATTGAAGAACAAATAGGTAACTCTAGAGGGGGGTGAATAGAGTTTATGACAATAATGTCCAATTAAAAATTAAACACTTTCACCAATAGTAAATAATCAGAGTAAATGCGAAAATAGTAAAGAGAAAGAAAGCGTACGCAAACACAGCCGATTTTAACCTGGTTTCCCTCGTGGAGGACTAGTCCAGGCCTGAGAACTCTAGCTCAGGATTAAATCCACTATTTGTGTAATAGTAGTTACATTCCGTGCCTTTTCTTCAGAAGAGCACGTCAACTTCTTACAAAGATCGCAGTGGCAATGCTTGAAATTATTCAAGCGATTTCTTGAACTCTTGCACAAACTCCTAACTGAAAAGTACTGAGCACTTTGAGGCTTAAGGAGCTTGTGGCTAGTAGATGAGAAGGGTATAGCTTGTATAGGGCTTTAGAGAGAAGAGAATAGAAGAGAAGATTGGATGAACGAAAATGAAAGAATTCATGGCCTATTTATAGGATACCATACAGGCAGAATTTGGCCAGAATTCTGGTTGGAATATTCAAAAATTTGGCCGTTGGACAACTTGCATCCAGCCAACCCTAAAAATTTGGGTCCTGGAATTTAGGAGGCAGAGTTCGGCCCAAACTCTGTCTCCAGAGCACAGAATAGGTCCAATGGGCCAATGGGCTATTTGGATGTTTGGTGGGGCTTTTGGTTTGAGGTATAGGTATAGTCTAAGTCTCAAAATGCTCAGCACAGCTCAGTTTACATAAGTCTAGACTCAAATAAAGTGTAAAATATAGACTCAAACTTTGAAGCATTGCAGGTACGAGCTGTCGTCTGGCTTGTACCAAATTTAATCTTCATGTGTCGTATTGAAATATTACAAGTATCATGTTGTCAATTGTATCAATATTTGGTTGACTGTGATTTTGTGTCAACAATTTGGAGGACGTGGGCCCCAGCACGTATTTCGGTGCAAGGCGGACCTCACTGTCCGGATCAACGGGCCATTTTGAGATCTGCTCATCAAAATCCAATTATGGATATACCATTGAGTTCGTATCGTCATTCTGGATTCTTTGACATATAATTTGCTGAGTTTTGTGGACGTTGGCTCCGACACGCATTTTCGTGCTAATCGGATTCCAATATCCGGGTCAACGGACCAATTTGAGATCGAGCCATCGGAATCCAATACCGAATATACCGTTGAGTTCGTATCGTCATTCTAGATTCGTGGACACATATTTTGCTAGATTTTGAGGACTTTTATCCTGGCACGTTTTTGGTACAAAATGGGTCCGACACGGATACTATTTTGACTCGAAATTATCTTTTTACTCCTGTGTCCAAATTAGACTTATGGATAGACTTTTCTAGCTATTTTGACCATTCTGGACACATTGGTGATGTTTGTTTCATCATCCGACAACATCTGTAGACTTTTCTCTATCTATCACCATTTGTTATAATCCTTCCCTTTTTGGTTCGTATTTTGAGATCCGTGCATCGAAATTGAGATTCGTCGATTCTAGTGATTTAATATCACTAAAATTGACCAGTTGTTTATGTGGATGATTATAGAGACTAGCTTTGACCTAATTTAACCTAGAGTAGCCAAGGAGTTGACCAGTTGACCAAAGTCAATTGTAAGTCAACCTTTGACCCAGTTTGACTGAGTTTGACCTAGAATAGGCATAGAAGCAAAGAATTAATGTATTTATATATATTGTTTACTCTAGAACACTAAGTAACCATGTAAATTTATGTTAGGTCTCTGTGACGTCGATTAAGGAATAGATCCTCACTTATTGCTCAGGACAGCAGACGAGTACATTCTCTGATAGTTTTCATTGTCTTGATATCTGCTATATCCGATTCAGTTGTAGTGTTTTAGTTGATTCCCGATACGATGGTACATGGACTAGTATACGTCGGATCCTGTCATGAGATGTCATTCCTGGGTTACCATGGTATATTGGTACATTGTTCGATCTTGTTTTTCTTGTACTTGTATAGACGCCGATTCCTAAGGGGATTTGCTACCCTCTTAGAGAATCCCATATCATGACGTGACATGTCTGGATCCATTATACTATTCGGGAATGGAGAGTTATTATAGGTTATGTGATCAATATCCCCATGTCACTATTCTTGTGCTTGTGTCACCCTCTCTGCACGTAGGGTGTAGCGAGATCTTATATTTCTTGTGCTCGCTTTCCATGTTGGCCGACTTGGCCCTTCTTGAGATTTTCCAGTGATAGCCGGGCAAAATGGAATAGCCTGATCTTGACCCAAGCCGATCACATACTGTTATAATATCTCAAGGCACTATTTATATTTACATTATACATCAAATATTACTGTACTGTTCTACATTCCAGTATTTCATACCCTAACATGATATCTAGTTTTACATATACTACTTTATTTCCAGTCTTGATATTTCATCTTGTATTTTATTATAATTGTCTCTTATAGAATTTGTCAATTCATATGGAACTGATATTAGTTTATGTACTCGTTTCCATCCTGACTGGATACGTTGACAATATTTTAGGAGTTGTTATGCCCTCATTATTGGACTACAGGATGTTGCTAGCTGAGGCGGATCTCGATATTCTTTTACCGTGAGTTGTCTCCCAGGAGTGCTAGGCCTGGTAGTTATTTAGTTTTACTATTGTTTTTCTTCCGTTTCATTCTTGTCTCATATGATCCTTTGTAGATTCTAGTTGTTCTAGTGATATTGTTATTATTTCTTATCTTATCTTCCTTAGCTTTTGTGATGTGATATGAGTACTTTTATAGTTATGGATCTTTTAGATGTTGTAGTTAGTATCGAGTACTTGATAGCGCTCTACCGCCGACACTGCGGCGTAGGCTGAGCGTGACCCACGTATTCGTACCCGTATATCTGGGTGCGGGTCGTGACAGGGCCACCATTGTACTCCCTTATTTTGACTTGTAAGCTCCGCCGGAGATGCAGGTCATTGATGCCCTTTGACGTCCGTTGAGCGTTATGGAAGTACACCTATATTAATGCCCTCTGATGTTCATCGAGCGTTATGAACGTAGGCACATGGTACCCTATACGGGAACCAAGCTAATCCCATTTATAGCCAGAAGGCCCCTGCGTCGAAGGTTTGTTCTTAACTGCATTCATAGTAGAATGGTTAGGTACCATATTGCATACATATTCCTTTTATTCACCATTTATATTATGCATGTTGTTTCTTGTATCTTATTATGTCCTGATGAGGACCTGGTGAATTCTCTAGGCTTAGACGATTATGACTTCCACCAGGAGTACGGTATAGCTATCCTATACCACATATGAGGTCTTGCCTTCTGAGATCTAGTTCTTTATTTATGAATTGAGACTTATAGTGGACATCTTTTTCTTGTTTCTTTTATTTCTATTTGAGGAAGTCGAACTCCAGTTTCTGAGACTGTTTTCATAACTGTTTGGTAGTGGATCTGTTTCCACCCGGCTATATCTTTGACTATTTTATTATATTTTATCTAGACTTCTGTGATCTCTTTTGTTCTGTGGATGAGATGTAGTTAATTTCTGATTTGTCCTTTGATTTATATTCTTACAGCTTATGTATACGTACGAGGATTCCATATGTTGGAGTATTTTTCATATGTATGCAGCTGGCATGTTTTGTATGTCTAGTCCTATGTATATTAGAACTGGGCATTGTTTGCAAAAAAATAAAAGTGTTCCTTTACAAACTAGAAAAAAGAAAGTACAAGAGCACAATTGATTTCTGGAAAAGTACAACTATAGGAATCTGATCAGAAGACGATCCCTTTATCCCTTGGATGATGCGATGTCAAAGAACAAAGCCTTTGGAGAGTGCTGCAACAAGTGCTCAGGAGATTATGATAATTAGTGATGCTTTGCAAGTGATTTGAAACTCTATTTATAGAGCTCTAGAGATAACTGTTAAGTAGTTATCCTGATTGGCGCACGCTGTAAGTGGCACGACATTCATCCCTTGGCACGAACGGTTAGTTTAATTGCTTGGACGCGTGGCATGCTGTGATTGATATGTGCTTGGTCATCGACAGTGTCACAGACACGTTCTTCGAGATTAGTAGCATGTGTGCCACGTAATCTAACTGCTTCAGGATGATTTGATCAAATGGCGCCCACTGGTGGGCGGCGCCAGGTGCTACTTGCTGAGTGGCGCCACTGACTGATATGATACTAATGATCATCTTGTGCCAATTGTAGATGGCGCGAGACAACTGTTGATCATTAATGGCGGATCTGACATGTAACACCCAGTTTTCCAGAAGAGGGTAATTTTGAAATTTTGTACTTTTAGTCTTTTAATAATGATATTTAAATCATGACATAATTTTTGGTAATTTTTAATCATTTAAAACTATTTTAAATCATGACTTATGATTTTGGTGTTTTGATAGTGTAACCTTGGAGACTGGTTGACCTAGAGCCTAGCCTTATGATTAGGGTATTTTTGTCATTTTTGAGGTTATTTGAATTTATTAGAATTTATTTGAATTTATGGGAATTTTTGGGATTTATTTTGGAATTGTTTGAATGAAGGTTGACTTTAACTAGCAATGACCTTGGTAGACTAACCTAGGAGCTAACCCTAGTTGAGTTTGGACTTGGTTAGGTCACGCCACCCTAGTTAGACTAGAGTTGACCCATGGTTTGGTTATTTGACTAAAGTTAGAATATTTAGTCACAAGCCATGACTTATGGTTGAACCTTGATTAACAACATAGCCATAGAAGCCCAAAGCCCATTGGCTAATGCCAACCCTAACCCTAACATTATTTGTCCAGCCACTACACCCACATTGGGAATCCCCCCTATAAATATTCTCCTCCATTTAGGGCTAGCCTCTTTAGGAAAGAACAAGTTTAGAAAGAGGTATTTTTCCAACTTCATAAATCCCTAGAAAATCTATTTTAACTCCTTTTTAATCCAAACAAATTGCAATAGGTTCTAATTGATGTTTTCTTGTTGTTGGAACTTGTCAATCTCAGTTTCTTATCAATTTGAAGGAGTTTTGTGGCTTTTGGGGATCCCCATTGAAGGAGCTTTTGTGTTGAAGAACACACCTAGGTATTTTCCAATCCACCCATTAAAATTAGGTTTTAATTGCATGAATACCTAGCCCTAAGTGTCCTGGTCCTGTAGGTATGCATAGACCTAGGTTTCGTGTCCATTTCGTGTCCTAAATGGACACGTATCAGTGTTAGTGTTAAAGTGTTTGATGAATTTTGAGTGATTTTTCAGGAAGTGTTTGAATAGGAAATTAAGTTTTTAGGTCGCTTATGGGTTTCTGATTGTTTGGACACATTTCGTGTCATGTCGGGGTCGTACTGGACCCGTGGACACGCCCGCGCGCGTGCGAGCTGCACTGCCCTGCTGCTAGGGGTCCAGTGCTTCACGGACACAGCGATTGGACTCGTGCCACTTGGCACAGACCAAGGGGCAATGACTGTCAGGTCACTCCTTGAGTCTGGATTCCAGTGGTGTCGTGTCGGACAGGAGTTTCGCTCTGCACGGGTTTTACACTGATGGTTCATTCTTTTTTTTGGTTCGGATACGGCCTTGTAAGTCGGACACGACGACGCGTGGACCCGTGTCAGGCTGTGTCAGACCTAGAGCTATACTAGGCGAACCCATATGTGTGATCACGAGACTTGATTCGTATCGTGTCGTATCCTAGACTCTCTGGAACACGTGCACGACACTGTACTGTTTAGTTGTGTCTGTGTTATGCTCGATTTGGGTTTTCCTTGGTTTGGACACGTCTGTGTCCTCGTGGTGGGACACATTTACACTATATGGCATGTATAAACACCCTAGCATAATTACCAACTATTAGTTAACATATTAATGTGTTTTTAATATTCAATTTTGGTTTCCCCAATATGACTGATACTGTCTATATCAGTGTTTATGGTACACTGCTCTTCAGTTTCCTTGGGTTTAAATTGTTACTTTACTGATTCTAATGATGATGAATGTTTATATTTAGCTCACCTGCATGTGCTATGAGTGATGAGTAGATTAGATTGAAATCTTGATGGTTAATTGGTTTCGAAATCATTGATTCCTATTTGGACTGATACCTCTTAACTGCACTATATTCTTTCCAAGTTAATTTCATTTTCTGAGTTTGTGATTTCTTAAATGTTGAGTAGATCACCTACATGTGCTAGAATTGTAGTACATATTAACCTTGATTTGTGTTGATGCATAGGTTTTGGTTTCGTTTTGAGTTCCTGAGAATTAATAGACTAAATTATGTCCTGTTCTTTGGTTTCTAAAATCTGAGAACACTTGGACACCTAAAGAACACCCTGTGACACTTGACACACATTGACACACTGAATTGTTTTTTTTTATGAAGACTGATTTCCTGAGAATGGACATTTACTCACTGTTTCCTCACCTGTTTACCCACTGTCACACATTGCACATAAACCTGTTCTTTTATTAAACCAAGAATTAGACTGTTAAACTGAGAACACATGGCTACGATATTAATTCTGGGTTTAAGTGTCATTTCTACTGATTTTAATTATGATTAGGTAGCTAATTGGTTCATCTACATGTGTTAGAATTGTAGTCCTTGTTAACATTGAATTGTGTGATGCATTGGGTCATTGAAATCGAGTTTTGGATGCTAACTGCTAAGGGAAAAACTGGGACTGTCATTAGATGTTAAAACTGAGAATTAACTTCATTTTCTTAACACCTGATATTGATTCATCCCCTTTAAACTGATTTTGATTCAATATTCCTGTCAATATTTTCCAATGCCTGAGCACACATGAACACATGCCCACTGTAAGTTGGTTCCTGGAATCTGAGTTTCCTATTTAATGTTCACTGTTTGTTAAATCCTGGAAATTCATCACTGTGCATTCACTAATGTGATTTCCTTTTCTATGTTTTGTCACGACCCGCTCCCGAATAATCGGACACGAGTCGGACACGCCCAGCCTTCGTCGTTAGACACGACGAAGTAAGCTGTACCAGAACTAGGGAAAATCTAACAAGTCAAGTAAATGAGAAGTAAGGTCACAGCATATCTATAAACGATCCCAGAATATTCAAATACATGTCTAAGCATTTTATTATTACATTCATCCAGAAATGTAACTAAAGTCTGACTAAAGTCTCAAAAGCAGGAAAGACAACTAAAAGGAAGATAACTAGGCTTCTGCAGCCTCTATGTCACAAGCAGCTCCAGCTGGCTCAAGGAAAGCAGTATCATGTCCATAGTATGTGTCACATAAAGCCTCCATCTCACCTATCATAACATATCCAGTCAGGAGCGGAGCAAAGCACAGTTCTAGGTAATGAACAATAACATAATGATATGGAAAGTAAATGCTGGAAGAACAGGATAAGAACAAGTATGTAAAGAACATGAAGATCATGAACTACTGCTATAAAGATACATGAAAGATCATGACAATGTAAGATGCAGTAAAGATCACGACTAATATCAAGATCAGGATCAAGAGAAACTAATGTAAGAACAATATCCTGAACATGTGTTTATATGTTTGAAATACTACTTAGATATGTGACCGGCTTGGGTAAGATCATGAAAGAACATGAAAGGATCCTGGAAGATCATGTAATGGTACGGCTTAGGGCCCGCGTGCACTGTGCGAGGCCTAAGCTAAAGATCATGAATAAGTAACCGGGTTTAGTCACATATCTAGAGTATTTCCCCACCCCAAGATACAAGTAAGAACATGAAAGAACAAGCCAGAAAGAACATGAACGTGTCGCAGTGTGTCAGCAATAAAGAACAAGAAAATGCACTGATCAAAACCATAGAATGTACTTGCCTGGCTCCAGCAATATGGTAGGCAATCTAGCTGGATGTTCTCCTGTTAACAATAGTGATGTACAAGTTGGTTAATAAACTATGCTAGTTGCTTCTAGGTTAATTAAAGTTAAGAACTAAATCTTTATCTTGATTCTTCCCAAATAAGTTAGTCTTATTTGGAGGTTCACAAGTTACATACACTAGGTTTAATTACTAACTGGAAAATCAAATGCTAAACACAACCCTTGGTTTTACGTGTTTAACACTAAGAGTTCTATAAGTTTATAATTCAAAAACTCATTATATATATAGAGTTAGCATTGCAACTTTTTATATATATAAAAGTGGTTTGTTTTATAAACTTGGTTTATTATTTAAAAGAAAGTTATTTAAGAAAAGATATTATTCATTACTAATCAGTAGTAATTAAGGAAAAGTTAACTAATTGTTTTAGTTATAAAATTGGTTCTAAGAGGATGTTTCCATCAACTCACAATAAATGGGAAAATAACATTTATTATAAAAATAAACTACAGACAGTCCTGCCCAAGGCAAAATTCACAGGCCGGCCCACATCCACTCGGCCCAACCCAACAGTCTGCCACCCGGTCCAACCCAAAACCAAGGATCAGTTCAGACCCAACTTCTAACCAGCCCAATTATAACTACAACATATAAGCCCGGCCCAACACAGCCCAACTAAACCAGCCCATCAATTAATTACAGTCATCCAGCTATAATTAAATAATATTACAACACATTCAGTATGGCCCAGCCCATACTAACAGCCCACAAAAGAATATACAAATAAGCCCCCTGAATAAACACCAACCGGCCCAACAACAGATAACCGCAAACTGCCAAAATCCACCGCCGGTCAGGCCCACAGTCCAAGGCCAGTCACGTCAGGGTCAAGTCACATCATCTCCTTGGTGTCCAACACGCACGTCGGACACGGGAAAGAGGACACGGCTACAGCAAGGTCCAGCAAAGTTCTAGCCACGAGTCCGCGCCACTTCGTATCCGACACGAACATCGGATACGAACAGGTAGGTACAGCCACAGTCCAGTCGGGACAGAGGTCCAACAGTCAGAAGATCCCCAGCAACAAATAACAGAAAAGAGAAAGAAGAAATCATCAATTAAAATATATATAAAATATGCATGCAGTGTCGGACACGAGAGTGTCTGACCATGAGATCTCAGTTCAGCAAAATGGAACCAACATCATATCCATATCCAAAATTATGGCATGCATGCTGTGTCAGACACGAGAGTGTTTAGACACAAGATCTCAGTCCCAAAAAGAAAAGATTCAGAACATCAGATCTCAACCAAAAATCCACACAGAAATGGATAAGGAAACATTCCAAAAACAAACCCATCCCTGATCTAACGAACCGAGCAACCCTAGAGTCACCACTGGGTTCGTTAGGTCTAGGCCAACCGACAGCATGTAAGCAAAAGGAATAGATCCACTGGATACTCCACAAGAAACACCATCGAAAACCCACATTCAATCAGATCTGGAACCACTACCAGATCTGAAGAAAAACTCCTCAGAAAACAACATCACAACCACAGAAATAGTCACAGATCAACTTGATCTCAAAGAATCAACTAAAGAACATCATAGATCTAACATGCAACCCAAAATAACCGCATGCAAGGGTCGATCTACAAGATCGGACCACAGAAACCCTAGATCCAACGGATCTGAACAGTTAGAACTGTTCGAAGAGAAAGACAACATCATCGATCTCACACAACCACAAAAACCCTAGATCTCGTCACCGATCAAAGGATCTCAGAGTCTAGGCCATAGATCTGCCATAGATCTGACCAACAGAAGAGATCAGAGTTAGGGTTAGGGTTTACCCTCTGGAAGTCGAAGCCCTAAGCTCGTCGAGGAAGAAGAAAGGAAGAAGACGAAGAGACAACGAGCTCGAGTTACTGCCAAGCTCCCAGAGTCGCCACCGTCAAAGCCATCATCGCCGAAACCACTACCAGCGCCATCATCATCGGGGTCGTCGCCATCAGAATCGTCGCGCTCCCTCAGATCTACGCCACCAGAGCCGCCATCATCATCATCGTCGTCGTCGTCATCATCAGAGTCGCCACCAAGGTCGCCGTCGAAGTCGCCGTCGAAGCTGGGAACCCGAGGGGTCGGCGAAGGACTCGAGAGCGGTGGAAGACTCGAGAAGAGTCGGTGGAGAACGAAGAGTCGGTGGAGAGTTCGAGAGAGGAAAATAAATGGCCGTTCTCTCTCTCTCTCCAACGGTTCGATTAAATAAAAACGAATTGGAACTTTTGCAAATAAGTCCCTCCGCTAAATGGCCTTTATGCAAACCCCCCCCCCCCCCCCTCTTTTGAATATTAACCCGCAACTTAGATTCAATAGGGAAATTTACAAATTAACCCTCTGCTGTTTCATATTTACATAAATTATTTAAAAACAGTTTTTAAAATAAGAAAAACAATATAAAAGTTGTTACAACAACTTCAAATTGTAAAATTGTCTAATATTTAAATCATTAAAAATGTTTCCAAATTAATAATAAGTATAGAAAATGAATTTTAATTTTTATTTAAGAAAACTGGGAAGTGGAGTTACAAATCTCTCCCCCTTGAAAAAATTTCGTCCTCGAAATTGGAATGCAAACACAGAAAATCAAAAAGAGTGAATCCAAAGAGTTGTTTATTGAATTCAAAAAAATGCATACAATACAAGCACTCAAGTGAACAAACTAGGGTATCGCTCACGCATCTCATCCTCACGCTCCCATGTGGACTCTCCCGGAGAGTGGTGTCTCCACATGACGCGGACAAGAGGAATGGTCTGGTTCCGCAGACGCTTCTCCCTCCGGTCGAGGATCTCTACTGGCTGCTCCTCGTAAGTCAATCTCGGGCCCACCTCCAGCTCTGAATAGTCCACCACGTGGCTGGGGTCTGGAATGTATCGTCGAAGCTGAGATACGTGGAAAACATCATGCACTCCCTCCAGTCTAGCTGGAAGCGCTAGTCGGTACGCCACCTCGCCAATCCGTGCTGTCACGTCGAATGGTCCAATGAATCTCGGACTGAGCTTCCCGCCTCTGCCGAACCGAATGACGCCTCTGGTCGGTGAGATCTTCAAGAACACTCTGTCTCCAACCTCGAACTCAAGTGGCCGTCTGGTGCTGTCCGCCCAATGCTTCTGCCGATCCTGTGCAACTCTAATACGCTCCCGGATCAGTCTGACTTTCTCTGCTGAGTCCACCACCATCTCTGGCCCAAGTAAAGCTCTCTCGCCAACGTCGTCCCAAGATAGCGGCGTGCGACATCTCCGTCCGTACAGCGCCTCGAATGGAGTCATCTCAATGCTAGCCTGATAACTGTTGTTATAGGCAAACTCCACGAGGTGTAAATGGTCCTCCCACGAACCGCCGAAGTCGAGTGCGCAAACCCGCAGCATGTCCTCCAAGGTCTGAATGGTCCTCTCGGACTGTCCGTCCGTCTGGGGATGATAGGCCGTGCTGAACTTCAACTGTGATCCCAAGCTCTGCTGTAGACTCCTCCAGAAGTGTGATGTGAAACGGCTGTCTCGATCTGAAACAATGCTAACTGGCACCCCGTGAATCCTCACGATCTGACGCATGTAGAGGTCTGCAAGCTTCTCGGTCGACAGCCCAACCTTGAACGGAATGAAATGAGCGGACTTTGTCAATCTGTCCACGATCACCCAAATAGCGTCCTTGCCACTGGGAGTACGCGGCAATCCAGAGACAAAGTCCATGGTAATGTGCTCCCACTTCCATTCCGGAATAGGTAAAGGCTGGAGTAGTCCTGCTGGTCTCTGGCGCTCCGCCTTGACTTGCTGGCACACAAGGCATCTGGAAACAAATCTGGCGACCTCTCTCTTCATCCCATACCACCAAACATACTCACGCAAATCCTTGTACATCTTGGTAGATCCAGGATGTATAGAATACCGTGACTGGTGGGCCTCCTGCATCACCTCCTCCCGCAAGTCCTTGGGCACACACAGCTGACTTCCGTGCCTCAAGGATCCGTCCTCCGCAATGGTGAAGTCGTCGAGCAGACCTAACTCTGCCTGAGCTCTAAGACCCTGGATTCCCTCATCAAGCAACTGGGCCTCCTTGATCTTCTCTAGCAACCCCGACTGTATCTGCATATACATCATCTGACCTCCACATCCTGGGAGAACAATCTCAATCCCAAGACTCTCCAGATCCTCCAATAGATGCCGGTCCATGGTGAGATACATAGCAATAGGATACCGACTAAGAGCGTCTGCAACCACATTCGCCTTCCCAGGATGGTACTGCAGACTGATGTCGAAGTCCTTCATGAGTTCCAGCCATCTGCGCTGCCTCATATTCAGCTCCTTCTGAGTAAAGACATACTTCAGGCTTTTGTGGTCCGTGAAGATGTCCACTCTCTCTCCATATAGGTAATGCTTCCACAGTTTCAAAGCAAATATGACTGCTGCAAGCTCCAAGTCATGTGTAGGATAATTCTTCTCATGGGGCCTCAACTGTCTAGAAGCATACGCTATAACCTTCTTGTTCTGCTCCAGCACACATCCCAAGCCTTTCCCTGAAGCATCGCTGTAGATGACGAATCCTCCTGATCCCGATGGCAAAGCTAGGACTGGTGCAGTCGTCAGTCTTCTCTTCAATTCTTCAAAAGCTGTCTGGCAGGCGTCGCTCCAGATGAACTCCTCGTCCTTCCTCGTAAGCTTCGTCATAGGCTCTGCTATCCTGGCGAAGTCCTTCACGAACTTCCTGTAGTATCCTGCTAGACCCAGGAAACTACGAATCTCTGCTACCGACTTGGGAGGTGCCCAGGCTTCCACTGCCTCAATCTTCTTGGGATCCACAGAAATCCCCTCTCCAGTCACCACATGCCCTAGAAACTCCACTCTGTCCAAGAAAAACTCACATTTCGAGAGTTTCCCATACAGTTTCTCCTTCCGCAGAATCTCCAAAACAATCCGCAGATGCTCAACATGCTCCTCCTCCGTCTTGGAATAGATCAGAATGTCGTCAATGAAAACTACGACAAACTTATCCAAATACTTGTGGAAAACCTTATTCATCAGGTTCATAAACACAGCTGGGGCATTGGTGAGTCCGAACGGCATCACCAGGAACTCATACTGGCCGTATCGAGTGTTGAAGGCTGTCTTCGGAATATCCTGCTCCCGAACCTTCATCTGGTGGTACCCCGATCGAAGATCGATCTTAGAAAAGACCTTCGCTCCACTAAGCTGGTCAAACAGCTCATCAATCCGCGGCAAAGGATATCTATTCTTGATGGTGATGTTGTTGAGTGCACGGTAGTCTATGCACATCCTCACCGTCCCATCCTTCTTGGGCACAAAAAGCACCGGTGCTCCCCAGGGTGAAGCACTAGAGCGAATAAATCCTTTACCCTCAAGCTCATCAATCTGCGCCTTCAACTCCGCAGCTTCCTTCGGGTTGATCTTGTAACAGTGCTGGGACTTCGGTGCTGATCCGGGCACTAGATCAATACTGAACTCCACATCTCGATCCGGCGGTAACCCTGGCAGCTCCTCTGGAAAGACGTCAAGATACTCTGCAATCAGCGGATGCGGCAACTCCTGGTCTTCTGCAACTGCTCCGAAGTAGACTCCCTCTGGCCTCTCTGCAACTCGTCTGCTGATCTCGAACGGTGGAACTCCTGGCGGGCTGAAGATCACCTTCCCCTCATGGCAGTCAATTACGGCAAACTGCTCGCTCATCCAGTCGATGCCGAGGACTACATCGAATCCAGGCAGTGGCATCACTAGAAGTCGAGCTCAAATCTCTCTCCCAGCAATAGTGATAGGGCATTCCACCATCTCACTTACTGGAACTGATCCGCCTCCTGTCATGATCTGACAGTTCCGCCTAGTGGGCTTGGGTGTGAAGCCGTGTCTATGCAGAAACTCATACGATACAAAGCTATGGGTGGCTCCAGAATCAAACAATGCAATGGCAGGGAAAGAATGTAAAAGTATAGAACCTGTGATCACATCTGGCACTGCCTCGTCCTCCTCAACTGCAGCCATGACGTAAGCACGTCCCTGCTGAGCTCCTCCTCTCTGCTGCTGCTGATGCTGTGCAAACCTCTGCTGCTGGGGTGGCAAAGCTCCTCCTCTCTGGGGTGGTGCAGGTAATGCTCTGGGTGGTGCAGCCGGTGGTCCTCCTCCTCGTCCTCCTGCTAGTCTGGCTGTAGCCTGTGCGCAGTCCCTCATCTGGTGTGCATCCGATCCGCAAAAGAGGCAAAGTCCCAACCTCTTGCGGCACTCGTCGATATGATGTCCAGGGCGATGACAATAGGCACAAGGAGTCGCTAGCTGCTGTCTCTGATGCTGATGTGCTGGAGCTCTGGCCTGTCGGTGATGCTGCTGCTGCTGCGGCCTCGTCTGGGTCTGAGTCTGAACCCTCTTCGCTGGTGCCTGGAAACTGCTGCTGGCCACATCCCGGTCCCTCTTCAGCTTGGGGTCCGCCTCCTTCTCAACTGCCTGGGCGATCTTGAGGATGCTAGAGTAGGTAGTCGCCTGGCTAATCGCCACCGCATGTCGCAGCTCCCTGTTGAGACCCTTCTTGAATCTCCATGCTCTGTCCTCTGGCTCTCTAACCAGTCTCTCAGCGAACCTGCTGAGCCTGGTAAACTCCGAAGTGTACTGTGCGACCGTCATCGTCCCCTGCTGCAGCGCCTCGAACTGCACCCTCAACTCATCACGCTCCACCTCTGGGAAGAATTTCTCCTTGAACAGCGTTTTGAAAACTGTCCAAGACACCCGGGGCTCCGCCAACTGGGGGTCCTCCCGATACCAAGCTCTCGCCAAGTCAAAGAGTCGCATGCTAGCCACTGACACCTTCTGGTCCTCTGGAATGTTCGCCATGGTCAAGGTCCTCTCTGCATTCTCCAGCCATTCATCTGCATAGATGATCCCCTCGTCGCCCCAGAAGTCCATCGGGCTAAGGTGCTGGTACTCCTTCGCTGTCCCAGGTCTCGGTCCTCGCGGTGCTGGAGGTGCTACTGGTGCTGGTGCTGGTGCTGGTGCTGCCGGCTCCCTGGTCCTCAGCGCGTCGACGACAGTCGCTCTGAACTGCGCTGCCTGATGGTTCTGGGCCTCCAGAAAGTGCTGAAACAACGCCATCACCTGGTTGCCGTCAAGCATCATCGTCGGCGGTAGCGATGGAAAGATAGGAGGCGCTGGCGGAAGCTGATCTGCCTGGACGTCTGGTGCGGGCTGCTCTGGTGCGGCCTGCTCTGAACCGCCTGCAACTCCAGAAGTGCCTGCAACTCCAGCCTGGTCTGCGGTCTTCCTCGTAGTGACCATCCTGCATAAAAAGAAAACTTCGTTGAACGACAAACCCTAAAACCTATCAAACAATGTTTTTATAATAATAAAGTACCTGAAGAACATGAATAACCTGATATACCCTTATTTCCCGATTTTCCTATGCTGTGATCAAGTTTCCCTAGTGTAATCAAGTCCCCCAATAGTACGCTAAGTCCTAGGTACCATTAGGATAGAACTGCATGGGCCACCACTAAAAACATGTCACGACCCGCTCCCGAATAATCGGACACGAGTCGGACACGCCCAGCCTTCGTCGTTAGACACGACGAAGTAAGCTGTACCAGAACTAGGGAAAATCTAACAAGTCAAGTAAATGAGAAGTAAGGTCACAGCATATCTATAAACGATCCCAGAATATTCAAATACATGTCTAAGCATTTTATTATTACATTCATCCAGAAATGTAACTAAAGTCTGACTAAAGTCTCAAAAGCAGGAAAGACAACTAAAAGGAAGATAACTAGGCTTCTGCAGCCTCTATGTCACAAGCAGCTCCAGCTGGCTCAAGGAAAGCAGTATCATGTCCATAGTATGTGTCACATAAAGCCTCCATCTCACCTATCATAACATATCCAGTCAGGAGCGGAGCAAAGCACAGTTCTAGGTAATGAACAATAACATAATGATATGGAAAGTAAATGCTGGAAGAACAGGATAAGAACAAGTATGTAAAGAACATGAAGATCATGAACTACTGCTATAAAGATACATGAAAGATCATGACAATGTAAGATGCAGTAAAGATCACGACTAATATCAAGATCAGGATCAAGAGAAACTAATGTAAGAACAATATCCTGAACATGTGTTTATATGTTTGAAATACTACTTAGATATGTGACCGGCTTGGGTAAGATCATGAAAGAACATGAAAGGATCCTGGAAGATCATGTAATGGTACGGCTTAGGGCCCGCGTGCACTGTGCGAGGCCTAAGCTAAAGATCATGAATAAGTAACCGGGTTTAGTCACATATCTAGAGTATTTCCCCACCCCAAGATACAAGTAAGAACATGAAAGAACAAGCCAGAAAGAACATGAACGTGTCGCAGTGTGTCAGCAATAAAGAACAAGAAAATGCACTGATCAAAACCATAGAATGTACTTGCCTGGCTCCAGCAATATGGTAGGCAATCTAGCTGGATGTTCTCCTGTTAACAATAGTGATGTACAAGTTGGTTAATAAACTATGCTAGTTGCTTCTAGGTTAATTAAAGTTAAGAACTAAATCTTTATCTTGATTCTTCCCAAATAAGTTAGTCTTATTTGGAGGTTCACAAGTTACATACACTAGGTTTAATTACTAACTGGAAAATCAAATGCTAAACACAACCCTTGGTTTTACGTGTTTAACACTAAGAGTTCTATAAGTTTATAATTCAAAAACTCATTATATATAGAGTTAGCATTGCAACTTTTTATATATATAAAAGTGGTTTGTTTTATAAACTTGGTTTATTATTTAAAAGAAAGTTATTTAAGAAAAGATATTATTCATTACTAATCAGTAGTAATTAAGGAAAAGTTAACTAATTGTTTTAGTTATAAAATTGGTTCTAAGAGGATGTTTCCATCAACTCACAATAAATGGGAAAATAACATTTATTATAAAAATAAACTACAGACAGTCCTGCCCAAGGCAAAATTCACAGGCCGGCCCACATCCACTCGGCCCAACCCAACAGTCTGCCACCCGGTCCAACCCAAAACCAAGGATCAGTTCAGACCCAACTTCTAACCAGCCCAATTATAACTACAACATATAAGCCCGGCCCAACACAGCCCAACTAAACCAGCCCATCAATTAATTACAGTCATCCAGCTATAATTAAATAATATTACAACACATTCAGTATGGCCCAGCCCATACTAACAGCCCACAAAAGAATATACAAATAAGCCCCCTGAATAAACACCAACCGGCCCAACAACAGATAACCGCAAACTGCCAAAATCCACCGCCGGTCAGGCCCACAGTCCAAGGCCAGTCACGTCAGGGTCAAGTCACATCATCTCCTTGGTGTCCAACACGCACGTCGGACACGGGAAAGAGGACACGGCTACAGCAAGGTCCAGCAAAGTTCTAGCCACGAGTCCGCGCCACTTCGTATCCGACACGAACATCGGATACGAACAGGTAGGTACAGCCACAGTCCAGTCGGGACAGAGGTCCAACAGTCAGAAGATCCCCAGCAACAAATAACAGAAAAGAGAAAGAAGAAATCATCAATTAAAATATATATAAAATATGCATGCAGTGTCGGACACGAGAGTGTCTGACCATGAGATCTCAGTTCAACAAAATGGAACCAACATCATATCCATATCCAAAATTATGGCATGCATGCTGTGTCAGACACGAGAGTGTTTAGACACAAGATCTCAGTCCCAAAAAGAAAAGATTCAGAACATCAGATCTCAACCAAAAATCCACACAGAAATGGATAAGGAAACATTCCAAAAACAAACCCATCCCTGATCTAACGAACCGAGCAACCCTAGAGTCACCACTGGGTTCGTTAGGTCTAGGCCAACCGACAGCATGTAAGCAAAAGGAATAGATCCACTGGATACTCCACAAGAAACACCATCGAAAACCCACATTCAATCAGATCTGGAACCACTACCAGATCTGAAGAAAAACTCCTCAGAAAACAACATCACAACCACAGAAATAGTCACAGATCAACTTGATCTCAAAGAATCAACTAAAGAACATCATAGATCTAACATGCAACCCAAAATAACCGCATGCAAGGGTCGATCTACAAGATCGGACCACAGAAACCCTAGATCCAAAGGATCTGAACAGTTAGAACTGTTCGAAGAGAAAGACAACATCATCGATCTCACACAACCACAAAAACCCTAGATCTCGTCACCGATCAAAGGATCTCAGAGTCTAGGCCATAGATCTGCCATAGATCTGACCAACAGAAGAGATCAGAGTTAGGGTTAGGGTTTACCCTCTGGAAGTCGAAGCCCTAAGCTCGTCGAGGAAGAAGAAAGGAAGAAGACGAAGAGACAACGAGCTCGAGTTACTGCCAAGCTCCCAGAGTCGCCACCGTCAAAGCCATCATCGCCGAAACCACTACCAGCGCCATCATCATCGGGGTCGTCGCCATCAGAATCGTCGCGCTCCCTCAGATCTACGCCACCAGAGCCGCCATCATCATCATCGTCGTCGTCGTCATCATCAGAGTCGCCACCAAGGTCGCCGTCGAAGTCGCCGTCGAAGCTGGGAACCCGAGGGGTCGGCGAAGGACTCGAGAGCGGTGGAAGACTCGAGAAGAGTCGGTGGAGAACGAAGAGTCGGTGGAGAGTTCGAGAGAGGAAAATAAATGGCCGTTCTCTCTCTCTCTCCAACGGTTCGATTAAATAAAAACGAATTGAAACTTTTGCAAATAAGTCCCTCCGCTAAATGGCCTTTATGCAAACCCCCCCCCCCCCCCCCCCCCCCTCTTTTGAATATTAACCCGAAACTTAGATTCAATAGGGAAATTTACAAATTAACCCTCTGCTGTTTCATATTTACATAAATTATTTAAAAACAGTTTTTAAAATAAGAAAAACAATATAAAAGTTGTTACAACAACTTCAAATTGTAAAATTGTCTAATATTTAAATCATTAAAAATGTTTCCAAATTAATAATAAGTATAGAAAATGAATTTTAATTTTTATTTAAGAAAACTGGGAAGTGGAGTTACAAATCTCTCCCCCTTGAAAAAATTTCGTCCTCGAAATTGGAATGCAAACACAGAAAATCAAAAAGAGTGAATCCAAAGAGTTGTTTATTGAATTCAAAAAAATGCATACAATACAAGCACTCAAGTGAACAAACTAGGGTATCGCTCACGCATCTCATCCTCACGCTCCCATGTGGACTCTCCCGGAGAGTGGTGTCTCCACATGACGCGGACAAGAGGAATGGTCTGGTTCCGCAGACGCTTCTCCCTCCGGTCGAGGATCTCTACTGGCTGCTCCTCGTAAGTCAATCTCGGGCCCACCTCCAGCTTGATATTGGCACGTTGGTCACACGGATTAGTACTATATGGATCCCTTCTTGAGATGTTATACCTTCAGGGAGCATCGGGTACTCTATGTTCTGTGCGTTTCACTTACATGGCGTATCACTATGCTTCTTTGGTTCTTTGATCACTTGTGACATACTCTTATGATTACAGAGTCTTCTTTGAATCCTTATCCCATTTATTGGGTTTCCCAGAATCCCCATTTATGGGACTACTATGTACCACCCTTCGGGGGCTGTTACATGGAATCATAACATAACCTGGTTGGATCCTTGTGTACTGATTAGGGGTACGGGGGAGTATAAATAGCCATGTAAACAATTCCAAAGTATAATAGCCATGTACGTCTCTTTAGTATAGCCATGTGCAAATCAAGCCGTTCACATGTCGACTTTGTACTCTAAATCACTAGTCACTGGTAGCTCTTTACTTATAGTAGATATTTCTATTACAGTTCTCTCTCTCTCTCTCTCTCTCTGTTTACATACTGCATTTCTTCAGTATCTATATCTTACTTTACTGCATGATTATATTTTCTAACCTGCTATGAACTGTTGAGATGTATTGTGCTCGCTCCTGTCCTGACTGGACCTGTTGAAAATATTACAGAGGACGAGGAGGAGGCCTGTGTGGATACCTTCTACGGGATAGCTCTAGCTGACGACTTTATCCTACTGCCTAGACTAGCTTAATTAGGCTTTATCTTACTTATGTTGTCTTGAGACTAGTAGTTAGACTTTATTTCTGTCTTTGAGATCTGGGTTGTATATTCTTTCACATTCAGTAGCTGAGACCTTGTACTCTGGATATCTGCTGAGATGTTATCTTAGACTATTTGATCATCTGTAGTTTTTTTGAGTTCTATATCATATCGTGCTTCTTCTTCCTTAGTTGTGATTGAGTTTATTTTCTGATATGTTACCCCCATTCGGGGAGTATAAACTGCTTAGCTTATATTGTTAGATGTTGTGACCTAGGACAGCGTTCTACCGCCAACACTGTGGCGTAGGCTGGGCGTTGTTACGCTCTCGTAACCTCACAGTGGGTGCGGGTCGTGACACGTTTTTAGTGGTGGCCCATGCAGGTCGAGTTTATGTAGTGGTATTCGAACTAGAGTATCACTACAGCCTGCAGTAGGATTAGAATATATTTTTGAAGGTACTCAATCACAGTAGAATTCCTTGAGAGATTCCTGGGACGACCCTTGAGAATCTTATTTAAACTTCAATTTGAACCATTTTCCTTGTTTTGTTGCTCTCACTCCTTAATTACTGAATTTGATTTTTGTTGGATCGTTGTTGATTTTGATTTTCCTATCGAGATGAATTTTATGGCCTGAGTTACGATATTTTTCTGATAACATATGTTGACGGGAATACAGGGATGGTAAAACGTCTACTTGATTATGGAACTTGTAGTTTATCGCAGCCATATTAGCTGGCGTGGCGGAAACATAGAGACTTGACTTCAGATGTACGTATCTTGGTTATGAGATTTGGGATTTCTCGCAGCTATACTAGTCGGCATAGCGAGAATTCCAGACGACATGATTATAGAGGTGCATGCCCCAGTTATGGAACCTATCGTTTATCGCAGCCTTGCTTACTGGCATGGCGAGGACTCTGAGTACCATGATTTCGGACAAACGCATATGATTATCAGATTATATCATGAGAAGGTTTTTTAAACATATCATCTCTATCGTACCATTCTGTTGTTATAAATTGTACCCCCATCATCAAATAACTTAGCAGTAGGAGTTTGAGTAGGAGTAGCTTAGCTGTTATTATAAATCTAGTGTAACTTCTTGCTATAAATTCTTCCTAATGCAATGAATCAATAATTTTTTTTGCTAGACCTTGACTTAGATTTGATATTATAACTCTAGTTTCAAAATGGTTCCTTCTTTTAAATAGATAAGCAGAACAAATTTTATCATTATCTTCTTCTTGCCATTATTTCTTGTATTACCTTAGAATATATATATATATAGTAGACACAGACGCTTGCCTGACACGTATGCATGCTACACTTGATTACCACCCTATCTAAATGCATATTAATATGTTGATGTTAATTTCTCAAAATTCTAACGGTTCTAATATAGGACAATATCAGTGACTAGTTCTCTGTTTTCCAGATTAAATTCGTAAATTAAATTTAAATTTCATGTTATTAGTTGTTGTTTACATTACTGCATATATATGTTACATACAGGGTTTCAAGTCTTAAAGAATTTGGTTGAGTTTTGTGTTGAATTTGTCAAATCTGAGACTGTGTACATATTAACCCTTTAAGTCTGAATTCTAAGTGATTAGTCAATTTGCAGTTTTCTTTAATAGTAATGTTTGAGCCGTATACATTGTTGTGTGTAGGTATATAATGTTAGGTTTCATACTCTTACATGTTAGGTTGTGGAAAAATATTGAGTTAGTTTTGATGTTCGAATTTCTCCAAAATTTTGAAAACTGAATACATGTTAACATTTTTTTTGATTGCTTACAAATGTGTAGTTCAATTTCAGATTTAATATGTAATGTTGAACTAAGCTGAATGATGAACCCTTCATTTCAAGTTTTAACCCATGTACACTTGACACCCTACACTAATGTTCACAACTGCCATGAAAACCTAACCCTTCATCTCTATGTTATGTTCATATAGCTATATAGATATATATATATAGTTCTGTATACATGTTATAATGTGTGTAGATGCAATTAAATCTCTACCTCTCTATATATACATATTGTGATTGGATTCCATGCAATTGACTTTCATTCCTTAACTTTTGATTTTAATTTTCTTGAATAGTATCCCTTAATAGATAATTGGTAGTTATCCTTATTATATTTTATTTTTGATAAGTACCAGTTTTCATATAGGAGGGTAGACTGCCTTACAGTCTTGATGATTGTTATTTCTGTATCTTTCTAGTTAGCACCCTAGATTGCTTGTGTGTTTTGATACCCTATGACCGTTTTCGTTAGCATGACTAGTATACCTAGATGAGACTTCACTACCACCGTATGCCATGACCCTGTATGCCATCCTTTTTAATCGTATATTTTATTTAAGTTTTGAGACTTGATTGTGGGGTTTGACCTAGAAGGAGTAGGAACATTTTAATTTCGAGGACGGAATTTTTATAAGGTGGGTAGGATTGTAACACCCAGTTTTCCAGAAGAGGGTAATTTTGAAATTTTGTAATTTTATTCTTTTAATAATGATATTTAAATCATGATATATTTTTTGGTAATTTTTAATCATTTAAAACTATTTTAAATCATGACCTATGATTTTGGTATTTTGATAGTGTAACCTTGGAGACTGGTTGACCTAGAGCCTAGCCTTGTGATTAGGGTATTTTTGTCATTTTTGGGGTTATTTGAATTTATTAGAATTTATTTGAATTTATGGGAATTTTTGGGATTTATTTTGGAATTGTTTGAATGAAGGTTTACTAGGTTGACTTTAATTAGCAATGACCTTGGTAGACTAACCTAGAAGCTAACCCTAGTTGAGTTTGAACTTGGTTAGGTCATGCCACCCTAGTTAGACTAGAGTTGACCCATGGTTTGGTTATTTGACTCAAGTTAGAATATTTAGTCACAAGCCATGACTTATGGTTGAACCTTGATTAACAACTTAGCCATAGAAGCCCAAAGCCCATTGGCTAATGCCAACCCTAACCCTAACATTATTTGTCCAGCCACTACACCCACATTGGGAATCCCTCCTATAAATATTCTCCTCCATTTAGGGCTAGCCTCTTTAGGAAAGAACAAGTTTAGAAAGAGGTATTTTTCCAACTTCATAAATCCCTAGAAAATCCATTTTAACTCCTTTTTAATCCAAACAAATTGCAATAGGTTCTAATTGATGTTTTCTTGTTGTTGGAACTTGTCAATCTCAGTTTTCTATCAATTTGAAGGAGTTTGGTGGCTTTTGGGGATCCTCATTGAAGGAGCTTTTGTGTTGAAGAACACACCTAGGTATTTTCCAATCCACCCATTAAAATTAGGTTTTAATTGCATGAATACCTAGCCCTAAGTGTCGTGGTCCTGTAGGTATGCATAGACCTAGGTTTCGTGTCCATTTCGTGTCCTAAATGGACACGTATCAATGTTAGTGTTAAGGTGTTTGATGAAATGCCCCAAAGGACATTTCGAGTGATTTTTCAGGAAGTGTTTGAATAGGAAATTAAGTTTTTAGGTCGCTTATGGGTTTCTGATTGTTTGGACACATTTCGTGTCGTGTCGGGGTCGTACTGGACCCGTGGACACGTCCGCGCGCGTGCGAGCTGCACTGCCCTGCTGCTAGAGGTCCAGTGCTTCGCGGACACAGCGATTGGACTCGTGCCACTTGGCACAGACCAAGGGGCAATGACTGTCAGGTCACCCCTTGAGTCTGGAGTCCAGTGGTGTCGTGTCGGACAGGAGTTTCGCTCTGTACGGGTTTTACACTGATGGTTCATTCTTTTTTTTGGTTCGGATACGACCTTGTAAGTCGGACACGACGACGCGTGGACCCATGTCAGGCTGTGTCAGACCTAGAGCTATACTAGGCGAACCTACATGTGTGATCATGAGACTTGATTCGTATCGTGTCGTGTCCTAGACTCTCTGGAACACGTGCACGACACTGTATTGTTTAGTTGTGTCTGTGTTGTGCTCGATTTGGGTTTTCCTTGGTTTGGACACGTCTGTGTCCACGTGGTGGGACACATTTACACTATATGGCATGTATAAACACCCTAGCATAATTACCAACTATTAGTTAACATATTAATGTGTTCATACACACACACACCCAAGGACACATACATATGTTCCTATTTTATATATACATGTATATCTATATATGAGATGTAATATATATCCTATATATTAGATAATGTGTGTGTACGATCATATATTATATATAAATATGGTTGTATGGGTGATATGTATATAGATAGCCTATATGTGTATATTCTAAGTTAGATTATAATAGATATCAATTTGTGTATTATTTTAGATATATTGACATATAGTCATGTTATTTATGGTTTGGCTCATAGGCATGATATAGCATATGGCCTATGTGTGTGTCTGCTTGACTAGTGTAGAGTCTAGATAGACTTGTATAGCCTAGTTAGACCTAGAATAGACTTGTTAGACCTAGTTTGACTATAGTTGACCTAGTTTGACTTCTAGGGTTGACCAGAGTTGACCAAGAGTTGACTTTGGTCTAGATTGACCTAGATTCATGTAGAACGCATTGTAGTGCATCTTATTACCATTCTGGACTTGTTGTGACTTGTGCTGTTCTGATTAGGAGCCAGACACCTCTCCTCGGACAGTACATTTCATCCGGACACTCAGATACAGGCGAGTACATTCTTTGATCATTTCATATCCTGCTTAGAATTATTTTCCTGCATTAATTACTTTACTTGATACTGTCACGTTGGTCACACGGATTAGTACTATATGGATCCCTTCTTGAGATGTTATCCCTTCAGGGAGCATCGGGTACTCTATGTTCTGTGCGTTTCACTTACATGGCGTATCACTATACTTCTTTGGTTCTTTGATCACTTGTGACATATACTCTTATGATCACAGAGTCTTCTTTGAATCCTTATCCCATTTATTGGATTTTCCAGAATCCCCATTTATGGGACTACTATGTACCATCCTTCGGGAGCTGTTACATGGAATCATAACATAACCTGGTTGGATCCTTGTGTACTGATTGGGGGTACGGGTGAGTATAAATAGCTATGTGAACAATTCCAAAGTAGAATAGCCATGTACGCCTCTTTAGTATAGCCATGTGTAAATCAAGCCGTTCACATGTCGATTTTGTACTCTAAATCACTATTCACTGGTAGCTCTTTACTTATAGTAGATATTTCTATTACAGTTCTCTATCTCTGTTTACATACTGCATTTCTTCAGTATCTATATCTTACTTTACTGCATGATTATATTTTCTAATCTGCTATGAACTGTTGAGATGTATTGTGCTCGCTCCTGTCCTGACTGGACCTGTTGAAAATATTACAGAGGACGAGGAGGAGGCTTGTGTGGATACCTTCTACGGGACAGCTCTAGCTGACGACTTTACCCTACTGCCTAGACTAGCTTAGTTAGGCTTTATCTTACTTATATTGTCTTGAGACTAGTAGTTAGACTTTATTTCTGTCTTTGAGATCTGGGTTGTATATTATTTCACATTCAGTAGCTGAGACCTTGTACTCTGGATATCTGCTGAGATGTTATCTTAGACTATTTGATCATCTGTATTTTCCTTGAGTTCTATATCATATCGTGCTTCTTCTTCCTTAGTTGTGATTGAGTTTATTTTCTGATATGTCACCCCCATTCGGGGAGTATAAACTGCTTAGCTTATATTGTTAGATGTTGTGACCTAGGACATCATTCTACCGCCAACACTGCGGCGTAGGCTGGGCGTTGTTACGTTCTCGTACCCTCACAGTGGGTGCGGGTCGTGACACGACATGTCTGACCAAATCTTCTTGAGCGCCACGTGCTCGGTATTCGAACAGATTTTTCTCGACTGTCGTGCTGTCAGTCATGATGATAACTGTTTATCTTCTCCAAAAATATGGCCATGTGGCGGGTAGCGCCACTTGATGTATGGCGCCATCTGATGTCTGGCGCCATATGATGACTGTCCCCACTTGAGGCTATGAAAGTTGGCGCTTCTTATAAGTAGCGCAGGGTGCTGAGCGTATTTTTTAGGCTTCTACAAGACCCCCTTCAAAGTTTTCAAATTTGAAAAGCTTCAAAATTTGAAATACTTTGAATAAGAAGTAGTTGGCGCAGAACAGTATCATAACCCACCTGACTTTCGAGGCAGATCGCGCGACTGTTACGGCTAGGCCTCGACTATAAATAGTTGAGAAGAGAGAGAAAAATATTTTTACTTTGCAATCTCCTTCTCCTGAGCTCTTCTTCTTCTCCAACCTTCGAAACTTTCATCTCAATGGCACCGAAGAGATCAATAGCCTCCGAAAAGGAAAAAAAAAGTGGCCGGAGCCACTTCGCATGTGCCCTCCATTGAGAATGCTACAGCACATCACGCCGTTGGCAAGAACCGAAGAGGCGAACCCAACCTTAGAAGGTAAGGGACTTGAACGGAGAAGACGAAAGTAGGACTGCTCGTGCCATTCGCATGAAGCGTGACCATGGCCAACATCAACCGCCTTTTTTAGAGTGTTGGTCGATGCTTTGCACCATCTACACATTGTGCCACCTCTTTCAGAATGTTGGGCTAAAAAATCATAACCAATGACGCAACGCGCCATTTGTCATATTCTCAGCATGCTGCACCATCTGTCATTATGCGCAGACCATGTGTTTGTTGATGTGATGCACCATCTGACTTGAGAATTGTCATTTTTCATGTGCCATTTAGAGACCAGCACCCTGTTATTTGCGAGGTTTGTGCATAGCTAAAATCACTTGATTTTTATAAGAATAATCTTTCATAATTCTAACTTTTGTTTCCTTTTGTCTTCCACAGCATCTTTGGTGACGCCAAAAGTTGAGGTCACTGTCAAGGAGGAAGTGCTATCTCCTTTTATCAAAGACGATGACTATTAAGGAAGAATTAATTCCTAAAGTTGAAGTTCCCGTAAAGGAAGAACCGGCTTCAGAAGACAGTGGCACCGGAAGCTCTAATCACCTAGCTCTTGTAGATGACCTTAATCAGTTAGGACCTTGCTATGCACGATGGTTGAGGGAGTGGTACCTGCCCCAGCATGGCCATTCTCAGGCAAATGAATAAGACATCTTTCTTGTCTTCAATATTTATTGTTTTGATGTAGTAGCTTACTTTCCTTTCTTTGCAAATGTAGTCCTTTCCTCCTTTTTATGGAGAAAGAAATATAGAACCCTTTTGTTTGCTCATTTGCTATGATGTTATTTTTTTTGAAGCACATTTGTCAATAATGAGTCATTTAATACGGACCATAGAATGTTTAGAGGTGATGTAACAAGTCGTTGATGTAGATAGTAGAATTCAGAGGTAATGTGGATGTGAATTCGTATATCTATTGATTATCCTTGGCCAACTGGGACTCAAAAACGGGATATCTTTTAAAACAGCTGGATTTCAAAAGTTAATATTTGTAACGATGTAGTGGACGTTGTCAATGATGATATGATCTAGATAGACTCCGCTGAGGATTCAAAGATTTGAAGTATGTACAATATTTGTTAGAAAATATAGTATGCACTTTAAACATTGTATTTCTTCAGGAATTTGTCGTTAATAGGCATCATAGAGATTCGGCCATCCATCCCTGACAGCTGATAAGCTCTATTTGAGAAAACTTTGCTTATAATGTAGGGACCTTCCCACTTTGGTTCGAACTTGTCCTTGCTCATGTGTGTCATATTCATAGGACGTCTGACAGTAGGGACTAGCTCGCCTTTTTGAAATGCTCGTACTTTGACTTTACGGTTGAAGGCTTTTGAGATACGGGCTTGATATAACTCGATGTGTTGTTGAGCTAGCAGCCATTTCTCGTCAAGTGCTTCAAGTTTCTGAAGTCGAAGACGATCATTGTGTTCTGTTGTGAGTTCAACGACAATGGCTATTCTCAATGACGGGATCTGAATCTCCAACGGAAGAACAGCTTCGCATCCGTACACCAAAGATAAAGGTGTACAGTCGGTCGGAGTATGTACAGTGGTACGATAAGCCCATAGACACTCTCCAAGCTTTTCGTTCCAGTTTCGTTTATTGGTAAAAATGAACTTTTTAAGAAGCTTGATAATTGTTTTATTGAATACTTCTGCCAAACCGTTAGCTGTGGAATTGTGGCTGTAGAAGCAATATTGTTGATACGGTTGTCATCACAGAATCGAGTGAACTTCTGACTAATGAACTGTGGTCCATTGTCATGGATGATTCGCTGAGGGATACCGAATCTGTAGATCACATGGTGCTTGATGAAGTTAATGACACTGCTTGTCTTGACTTCAGCTAAAGGTATAGCTTCGGCCCATTTTGAGAAGTAATCGATTATAGCTAAAATAAACTGATGTCCTCGAGATGAATGTGGATTAATAGGACCAATGACGTCCATGCCCCAAGATTCGAAGGGCCATGATGCTCCAGTCAGAAGAAAAAATTCTGAAGGTTGATGAATGAAATATGTATGGATTTGACATGCTCGGCATTTTTTTGAATATTCGATGGCATCTGACACCATGGTTGGCCAATAGTATCTCATGCGTCGAGTTTGATCTTGTAGCTTAGCGCTAGGCTGATGTGCACCACAGACACCGTCGTGAGCTTCACGTAGTATCTGCTTTGCTTCATCTCCCGCAAGACAGCGTAGAATCATACTTTCATATGATCGTCGATATAGTGCTTTGGAGGTGTGATTGTAATAGAATAGGAGTGATCACCGACGAATTATAGTTGCTTCTTTCGGATATTCAGGTAGGATGTCATGTACCACGAAGTCGATGAAAGGAGTTCTCCAATCTTCACTCGCAGTGCAAACCTCGACTGAATTGTTGGATTCCAGATGCAAATTATTCTCAATGCAGAATAATTTTCTATTAGTGATAATGATCATCTGTTATCTATTTATAGGGATCGCTAGTATTGCTGCTAGATTGGCAAGTGCATCAGCTTCTGTATTACATGCCCGACGAACATGTTCAATGAAGAAGCCTTTGAATGATGTAGCCAACTTGACTGCTGCTTCATAATATGGAACAAAATCTTGATGCCAAACTTCATATGTGCCTCTAACTTGATTGACGATCAACTTAGAGTCTCCATATACTTCAAGGTACTTGATATGCAACTGTTTGGCTAATTGGAGACCGATGAGTAGAGCGTTGTATTCAGCAACGTTGTTGGAGCATGACTCGTCTAAAGAATAGGATCTTTGAATGGCCAATCCTTCTGGAGATACCAGAACAATTCCAACTCCAGCGATGATAGTGCCTTTAGGTCCGATTCTGGATGCACCATCAAAGAATAGACACCAAGCAAAGATTTCTTCTGAAGTCGTATTAGATTCCAGAGTTTCATCAGGAATTTCATCGTAGAGTTTAGATGTCTCAGGAATTGGATGAGCAGCCAGAAAGTCAGCTAGGGCTTGACCCTTCACAGACTTTTGTGGAACATAAACCATATCATACTGTGCGAGTAGTATGGCTCATGTAGCGAGTCTGGAGTTGAGTGTACTTGGCTTCTTTATCAAGACTCGAAGAGGATTAACTCTGGAGATGACATGAATGGTTTGGCCCGTGATATAATATTATATTTTCTGGACAACGAACATCAAGGATAAACACTCTTTTTTCACTGGGCTGTATCGATGTTCAGCACCGATCATTATGCGGCTGAGATAATAGATAGATTGCTCATGGCCCTCTTTGTTCTTCTAGGATAGCAAGGCACCCAAGGAATAATCTATTGCCCGGACATACATCAAGAAGGTTATTCCTATGACTGGAGGCACTAGAACTGGAGGGTTCATTAAGTACCGCTTTATGTCTTCAAAAGCTTGCTAGCATTCTTCAGTCCAAACAAAAGACACACCTTTCTTCATTAGTTGAGTGAACGGTATGCAGCGTCCAGAGAGATTTGAGATGAATCTCCTGATGTACAGAAGTTGTCCCTGGAATCCTTATAGCTCTTTTAGGTTGCGTGGAAGACGCATCTCTTGAATGGCTTTAACTTTGTCGGGGTCAACGTGTATACCCTTAGAGGTAATAACGAATCCAAGAAATTTGCCACTAGAGACTCCCAGGAATGACTTGGTGGGACTCATCTTGAGTTGATGCTGGCACATTAGATCGAAGATAGTTCTTAAGTCTTGGATGTGATCTTCCTTTTGACGACTTTTGACAGCACTATCGTCGACATAGCATTCAACTGTCTTCCGTAAATATTCTTGAAAGATGGTGCTCATGGCCCGCTGATAGGTTGTACTAGCGTTCTTAAGACCAAATGGAAAAGCTGTATAGTAGTAGACTCCTAGAGGAGTGCGGAAAGATGTGTTTTTTTTATCTTCGGGATTCATCCTAATTTGATTATATTCAGAGAATCCGTCCATGAAAGACATACGCTCGAACCACAAATGTTGTCGATCATGACATCGGTGATCGGTAGAGTGAGCTCATCCTTGGGACAATCTTCATTAAGGTCTCTGAAGTCGATGCAGACTCGAATTTCCCTTTTTTCATAACTAGGAGGACATTAGACACACAGTTAGGATGATGTTCTTCTCTAACAAAATCACAGGCGATGAGCTTCTTGACTTCAGCTTCTATGGCATCCATCATGTCAAGTCGGAATCGACGCTGTTGTTGCTTGACTGGCCTTGCATTCGGTAGAATGTTAAGTTTGTGGGTAGCGATTTGGGGATCCAATCCCGACATGTCTTCATAGCTCCAGGCGAATATGTCAATGTATTACCTAATAAGTTGAATTAGTTCTTGTTTATCTGCTTCAAGGAGGCTTTTGCTGATGAAGATGGGTCTTAGAGAGGCTTCGTCTCCGACATCGACTTGAACCAATTGACCTTCGATAGGTGGCTCACGTTGCTCGAAGTAAAGTTTTCATTGAGTATCCATCCTTTGTTCCCAAGGATCAGATTCAGGGGCTTCGATAAAGTCGTCATCGTCTTCCGAGAACTCGACAGTTACCATATTGGAAGATAGAGTCACTCGATGGATGTGCCCTACACTGGTGTCTAAATCCCGTGAAACAGAGTCGGAAGAATTAGATCGCTCTTACTTGTCAGACTCATAAGTGACTGGGGTCATGATTGGCGAAGTGTAGCCAACCCTTGCTTTGTTTTGCTGTAGAATTGTAGTGACTTTCCTTTTGGAGCAGGGATATGAAAAAGAGTTCGCCTTCCCCTACTACCGTTGAGGACAGTTTTGAAGTTGTAGCCCATCTTTTGAATGATGTTCTTTGATTGTTGACTGTAACACGTAGTTGAAGTCGCCCATTATCGTCATTATTAGCCTCGCTATCGGACATAGCCTTTTGACTCAATCCTTTGCTGAAGAGGATGGGATGTTTATCTTTCTTCCGAAAAGGAACTAGAATGAATGAATCTCATGATGGTTCAAGTGATACTTCGTCTTAGAGAGGTTGAACTGATCCTAATGTAAGAGGTTCGAAGTTATCTAAGAGTTTTAGATAACATCGAGCATAGTAGTTGACATCAATATATTGCAAAGGAGATGCTACTTTATTGATAATTACATCACCATTTACAACAAGGCTCTTGATCTTAGCCGATGGCATGCTAAGATTAATGACCAGAGATGGAGAAGGAGAAGGAGAAAGAGAAGGAGAATGAGAAGGCTTGTTATGACGAAGGTCAATAACAAGTGGCTCAGAAGAGGTGAGCTCCCTATGCTCCGTATTTTCAGCAAAAGGATGCTTAGCATGAGAGGAGAGATGTATGGTCAGAGTTTGAGAAGATGAAAGATGAGAAGTATGTCCTTTGACCGAAATCACAAGGACATCATCTGGGTTGTCCCTCTAATCTTCCTCAGTATCCATAGCTAGTACAACTTTCAAGAACTCTTCTTTGTACATTCTGGAGTCATTGAAGTATGCTTCGACACCCCAGAAGGGATTAAGATTAGCCACTTCCTTTCGAACTTCTCTATTGTCATCCACATATTTGAAGCATTGGTGGAGAGTTGATGGCATGATGTTATGTTCATGCAACCATGGTCTTCCTAGCAAAGTATTGTAAGAGCCATGATTGTCAATCACATAAAAAGTAACTTTCCTGCGAAGATTGCCGATTTGAACTTTCAGGCAAATCTTTCCTAATGGTTCACTTCTTCCAGAATTAAATTCCAGAATAATAGTGATCGTTATAGAGAAATTATGGACTGGGATCTTTAGCGCATCCAGTAGAATCTTCGGCATAATGCTGAATGCAGATCCAGGATCAATCAAGATGCGATCTACATCATTGTATCGACATACCCCATGAAATAGAGTGGTCGATCATGTCGATTGTCTTCCAGAAGCATATCATCCTGTATAAAGGTGATATTAGGAATTAGCTCCATCACACTATGACAGTGAAAACATGCCACAGGTTCCTCATCTGGCTTCTTGAGGTGTGCCAGACAAGCGTCAGCTTGTATCAGAGCTTCGCTCAATGTTTTTCGAGTTTCCTTCGAGAGACGAAGGAGCTCGAAGATTGATAACCTCACCGGAGTATTGGCTATCTGAGCCAATATGTCAAAATTATACGGCTTTTCAAGTCCAAGAGGTGGAGTTTTCTTCAATATTTTATCGAAGCAAACTAGCTGTTTGCTTTTGTCGGCCGCTGTTAGTTTGGAAGGAGTCAGTTCCACTGGAGGTGATGAAGCTGACGGAACATTGACAGCATACGGAGAAGATGTTGAAGGGACATCAGGGACTGGAGGTAGAATAACTGCATTCTCTTGTCCCTCTGGATAGTCTCTGAGGTAGAGTCTCCCAGATCTGGTACCGGTCATGGCTTCCTCTTCTGGAGCTAGTGAGAAGGAAACCATATTGTAGTTCTTCATCTGAAGCTTGTTTTTCGAGGACTTCTTCTGAAGCGACAAAGGATTTGTCCAGAATCCTAAGCCAACACGGGACTGGTTATGCTGAAGACGTAGAGAGAGGTATATGGGACCCCTTTCCACCATTCAAGTTGGGGGCTTTTTGCAGATCATATCCCATCTTTGTCATCAGTTCGCGGGACTGTTGACTGTATAGATGGAATGCTGGCTGGTAATTGGCTTATGGTTTTGGTAGCATTATCCCGGAAGAAGAAAATGAATCAGCCGCCGGGATGAAGGTAGCATCCAGAGGTGGAAGATGATGACCGCCTAGTGAAGTCATGTGACATGACTTGTATTTGGTTGTCTTTCTGGATTTTGTAGACGAAACAGGCATCTCAAAATCAGCAATCAAATCAGAATGGATCCACATGATTTCCCCTTTGCCGGTTGACAGAGGGACAAGACCGTCACTTCATGCTGGTGGAAGGTTGACGTTCTCTAGAGTGGCCTTCGGGATATGGACGACTCCATCCTGCACAAGTTGAGCAGGAAAGTCACCAAACTGCAGAGAGACGACATTGGCAGTCACAGTCTTCTCATCCTACTGGAGAATGATCGCGCCAGTATTAATCAGCCCCTGGATCTTTCCTTTGAGCACGTAACATGCCTGGTCGGGTGTCCTATGAACCTGTGATACACACAGTATTTAGGATTGTCAGTTTTACCTACTTTATATGGTCATTTTGCTTCGGATAGTTGAAGCTTGTTGCTTTTGATCAGACAATCAAATATGCTCATGATGTCATCCTCGTCGAAGGAATATTCCTCCTTAGGTTGTTGTGTTCATTGTGGAGGTGTTATCGTAGTAGGTATTGATTAACCTATATTAACAGCTAAAGCTTCTTTGCCTTTCACATTGATGGATAAAGCTTTCTTGTTCTTGCGGTTGTTCTGACGACTACCGTTGTTGGGATGTTCATCTTTGTCAAGATTAGGCATCTAGATGCCTAGTTGTTTGAACTTGTCAGCACTGTCTTCGGCTGCCCTGGCACTTACTATGAAGGAGGCCCAGTCTTGAAATTGCATGGGTCCAGTCCACATGCTGACTATAGGTAACAAGTTTAATTTGTAGGTATCTATAGTCAGTGCATCTGGAGTACCCAGAGACATTTTGAGTGCCTCTCGACGGAAGCGCTCAATGAAACATTCAGCAGTTTCATTAGGCCTTTGCTTAATTTTGATGAGGGTCGATATAGTTATGTCGTTTGTTCCCTCATAGAATCGTTCCAGGAACATCTGCTTGAATCCTGCAATGGAGGTTATGCAACCATCTGGCAAACTGCGATACCAGTCATAAGCTGCACCCGCCAAGCACCCGACGAATACTCTAGTGAGTAGAGCATCATTTGGCTGGAGCTGATCGGTCATTACCTCGAAATGATTGAGGTACTGACTTGGAGATGAACTGCCGTCAAACAACATGATGGTTGGCGATTTGTATTTAGGTGAAAATGTGACTTCCTTCCACTCTATAGGGTAGGGTTGTTTGATCCCCAACTTCTGCAGACCGTCTTTCTGCTTGAAAGCTTCGAACTGGCTACGTAGAAGCTTCACTGCCTGATTAGTATCCCCTAATACTTGGGAAGCGGTAAACTGGTTCGATGCATTAGGAGGCTGGACTGCATGATAAGCACCACCCCCAGCACTAGAATGACTTGGAGCTGGCACGGTGACGTTGTGAGGATATTGTACCCCCAGATCAGTGTTAGCAGGGGCTGATGCTGCAATGTATTCTTGGGTTGGAACTGGATTCACAACCAGTGGAACAGTATGTAGTGCCATAATCACAGTATGCATTCTCGCCATCATTTCGGCCATGTTCTTCAAATTGGCCTCTAAAACGACGATCCTCTACTCCTGACTACCGGAGCTGGATGCATCTTATTCTTCGTTAGTGACATAGTCACTTCTCTGGCCACCGAGGAAGAGCTGGTGGAAAAGATGGTCCGTTCAGAGCCTTCACTATTGGCACCAAATTCATGCAAGGAACTACCCCCAGGATGAAGAGTGGGAAGATTCCTTTGATTGAGGAAATCTTGGTTAGAATCAAGAAGATTCTTTTGACCCATTGTTTCTTGGTCGGAAGGAATATTCCTTTGACCGATTGTCTCTTGGTCGGAAGGAAGATTCCTTTGACCGATTGTCTCTCGGTCGGAAGGAAGATTCCTTTGACCGATCGTCTCTCGGCTTCTTGATCTGGTATGTCGGTAGACTCCTTCGCCGGAATCACGAATTCGATCAAGGTACTGTTGACAAAGGTTACGGGCTGCATTATGTCTTGGATATTTTTTACCCCCAGTGCTTCGAGATGTCATGTTGACTAAAGCATACAACAGTTCATCTTCATCCACCATCGCAAGTTCAGGAGTCCGAGTGTAGTTCAAACGGTCGAAGACAGACCGTTTAGCTGACTGGCAGCAACATTTGATCACTACTTCGTGGTGAGATTACAGTGATGTTCCTGATGCAGAGTTACAGATGGACGAGACGGTCCTGCGATATTCTATTTTTGTATAAGAAGTTCGCGGAGATCTGTTATAGTGACATGATAAGGAGAAGTCAAAGGTACATATTCCTTAATGATATTAGGAACATGATTCCGGTTCTTAAGGTGCCCTATTCCCTGTGTGTACAGAGAAGTACTGACTTCATTGGCATAGGTGAGAGGATTCTTAATTTGAGGATCTCTCCCTGTGCGCAACTTGGCAGATGGCGCAGATTGTTCTTGATGTGTGCTTGATAATGTACTGTGCTGGTTAAGGTAGATGCGCATGTCAGGGTTGTGCGCCACCTGACTGTCTGTCTGAGACACCTTCAATTTCCCCTGTTTTGTAATTGAAATGTGCAGGGTAGGAAGATCCTGGCTCTGGCTTGATTGGTGTTGACCATGAGGATTGGGCAGGATGCCTTGTTATTTTGTGCCACCTATTCCAGCGCATTTGGTGCAGCATAGGTGAGCAGTAGAAAATGGACCTCGAGCAGAGTCTAGTTTCTTGGCATTGATTTGATTGTCTTTGCCAAGAGAAGTAGACTTTCTACTCAGGAGCGTTCTTGCATTGAATGGCACGGAGGCACAATTAGATGCATTTTCCACAGAGTCCAGGACTGGGGAATGATAAGGAGAGGCCATAGGGCGCTTTCCTTTATTCTGCGCTGGGGCATTAGTGATTATCTTCTCCACCAAGTTTAGAACTAGGGAGGAAGAGGGATTGGCCATGTGGCGCTGTCCCTTAGTTGGCGCCATGACAGTGATTGGCGCACCCTCTACCAATTTCAAAATTGGTGAGGAAGAAGAAGTGGCCATGTGGCACTGTCCTTTAGTTGGCGCAAGGGCAGTGATTGGCGCACCCTCCACCGATTTTAGAATTGGGGAGGAAGAAGAAGTGGCCATGTGGCATTGTCCTTTAGTTGGCGCCAGGACAGTAGTTTGAGCACCCTCTGCCAATTTTGAAATTTGCGAAGAAGAGGAAGTAGCTACAGAGTTTTTCTCCAAGCTTGGCGTAGGAGTCATGATTGGTGCACTGAAGGACTTCGGAGTCCAAACGAGGGGCGCCCTAGTTTCGGCAGCAACATTGGTGCGCTTGGCACCCCCTGTGCCAATCATAGTTTCATAGGCAGTTTGGTCGACTTGCACGACCAAAGTCTTCTGCGTCGTGCCGACCGACGCAACATCACATTGAGTTGTCACTTTTCCGTCGGAGGCGAAAGTCGTCCCCTGCAGAGTCGTTATTTTGTTTGCAAAAAACAAAAGTGTTCCTTTACAAACTAGAAAAAAGAAAGTCCAAGAGTACAATTGATTTATGGAGAAGTACAACTATTGGAATCTGATCAGAAGATGATCAATTTATCCCTTGGACGATGTGATGTCGAAGAACAAAGTCTTTGGAGAGTGCTACAGCAAGTGCTCAGGAGATTATGATCATTAGTGATACTTTGCAAGTAATTTGAAACTCTATTTATAGAGTTCTAGAGATAACTGTTAAATAGTTATCCTGATTGGCGCACATTGTAAGTGGCGCGCCATTCATCCCTTGGCGTGGACGGTTAGTTTAACTGCTTGGATGCGTGGCATGCTGTGATTGATATGCGCTTGGTCATGGGCAGTGTCACAGACACGTTCTTCGAGATTAGTGGCATGTGTGCCACGTAATCTAACTCACTATTAAAATACAGCAAATTGGCGACGGAGGATTAGCGACGGATCGAATCCGTCGGCCATAGCGATGGCCTCTTGACTACCTTGTACTGGCTACCGTCAGAAAGCAATGTATATTTTTTTTAGTTTTTTTGCATCAAAATCAGTCGCACATCCGTCGCTAATTTGACGAAATATTAGCGATGGATTCACGTCCGACGCTAATATGTCGCACATTGTGGCGGCAAAATCTGAAATAAATGGCGCGCTAAATTAGCGTCTATGTGACGACGGACGTTCCGTCGGTAATCTAGTTGGTATTTAGCGGCTACCTACCGATGGATATATCCGTCCGTAATCCGTCGCTAAATACTGTAACCTAACTTAAATTGACCGACCGGGGGGAGGGGGGGATTTTTCATTTCCCCCAAAAAACTCTCTTCCCCCCCCCCCCCTCTCTCTCTTTCCGGCGAGCTCTCTTCGACGGGTCATATTCTCCGGCGAAGCACTCTCCGACGGGATATCTCTCTCTCAGGTATGCTCGCTCTCTCTCTCCCCCCGCTCTCTCTCTCTCTCTCTCTCTTTGTTTAGGGTTTCGGGTTGGTGGGGGGTCGGTTGTCGCTGGGGCCGGCGGGGTGGGGGGGAGGTTGTTGAGGACGGAGGGCAGGGTAGGGTTTAGGGTTTCGGGGCAGGGGTAGGATTTCGGGTGGGGGGGTGGACCGGCTGTCGCGAGGGCCGACGGTGATGGGGGAGGGAGGGGGCGGGGGGTGGATGGTGTTCGGTGCGGGGCGGGGTGAGGGGGAGGGCGTGGGGGGGTGGGTGTTTGCTGTCGGGGGGGTGGGGAGGGGGTGGGGTGGGGGTTTGCTGTCGGAGGGTGAGGGGGAGGGGGGTGGGTGTTTGCTGTCGGAGGGGAGGGGAGGTGGGGGTTTGCTGTCGGGGGGGTGTGGAAAGGGGAGGGGGTGGGGGGTTTGCTGTCCGGCGAGGTAGGGGAGGGGGTAGGGGGGTATCGGTGGTTTCGGATCGGACCATTCCTATTAGTATCGGTGGTTTCGAATCGGTGTATTGGATCGGGAGAGGGGGTATAGGTGGTTTCGGATCGGACCAATCCTATGAGTATCAGATCGGGGGAGGGGGTATCGGAATCGGAATCGGTATCGGACCGATACTGACCGATACCGGTACAGTTTGGCAAAATAGGTCGAAATACAAAGAAGAAAGTCCTCAAATGGAAGGAAAAAAGTCAAAACTCCTCACCATTGACAACCCTATTGCATGGGGTTCTTATTTGATGCCTCTACACTTTTTAATGCAATTTTGAGGGTTTACAATGCATATACCTATTGGGAGATGGATTTCTAATAAAAATGGCTCCAAGATCTAAAAATCCCCAAGCTCCAAGTGCTTCATCCTCTAATCTCATACAACTGATCACTAACTCTGATACTTCGATTACTAAGCTCTCTAACTCATGTATCCTAATTGCTAATAAAATACTAACTCATAATACACTCTCATTTTACTGATCCAAAGACACCAACACAAGACACTCATACAACTGAACACTCAAAACAGTACCCATGTCCTCACTGATTGTAGGACTGACACCAACTAATATCCCTTCTCTTCATGACAGTACCCATGTCCTTACTGTATTTCAGTTCTAGTTAGTTTTATGTGATTCTCTGATAGTTCTCTTATTTATTCTGTATTTTGGCTCCAGCTCCAGCTCCATTTGCATTAATCTACGGTACGACATGGTGATCAGGACATAGTCCCTGCAGCCATTCGACTGGCGAAGGAGAAACTATGTAGCCATAGATAAAGTTGACCGTCCTTCGACCCTCATCCCTCGGCAATGATGATACGACAACCTATCACTATATCTTATATAGTAGTAGATGATGTTTTAGTATTACATTATGTGAGTTCATCTTGATTCTGTTACATTCTTCAGATACTAGATACTAGATACTAGATTCGATACGAACGTATACTACACCATATGTACAGAACATAGATGATTCACACTAATGTATGCTAGAATGAATTTTGGGTTGTGTTCTGAGCCATCCGTTCTCACACTTAAAACACATATGAATTAGAACTGTGTGTTATTCTTTGGTTTTGTATTTTCGACGAACCCAGGGATTGGATTCTGTATTTTGTATTTTGGATTCTGTATTTTGGCTCCAGCTCCAGCTCCATTTGCATAAATCTACGGTACGACATGGTGATCAGGACATAGTCCCTGCAGCCATTCAACTGGCGAGACAGAAACTATGTAGCCGTAGATAAAGTTGACTGTCCTCCGACCCTCATTCCTCGGCAATGATGATACGACAACCTATCACTATATCTTATATAGTAGTAGATGATGTTTTAGTATTACATTATGTGAGTTCATCTTGATTCTGTTACATTCTTCAGATACTAGATACGATAAGAATATATACTACACCATATGTACAGAACATAGATGATTCACACTAATATATGCTAGAATGAATTTTGGATTGTGTTCTGAGCCATCCATTCTCATACTTGGAGAAAAATTGAATTTTCTGTATTTTATCTGACGCACAAATACCGTTCGAGTGCGCCAAAGGCATGCAGCCACTTCCCTCCCTCCATTCCCCCTCTCGCTCTCTCATGCTATCAACGTCACAACTTTTCCAGTGTTGCTCCCTTTGATGATGATGAACGCAAAAATCAAAGACCCCCCTCTCCTTTCTCACTCTTCACAGTTATCACAACAGAAAGGATCAGTGTTTTCCAGTTCTCTTCCATCTATCCATTCCTCCGTTCTGATCAAGTCTCCACATATGATATCCAGCTCAAGTGTAGAGGCAAGGGAGAAGAAGTGGGCAGGAAGAGGAGGGGGAAGCAGCACAGCCGGTGGCAAGACCTGGAGGAATTTCAGTAGGTTTTTTTCAACATCCGTAGGAGAACTATAAGGATATATCTTTTCACAACATGTCACCTTATCAAAGACCCTTAATGTGAATATCATGTTACCGCGGTGTCGAAAGACTAACATGTCATAATTTTCTAAGCCGTATGCTTTGACATAATCCTTCCAACTCTTTCCTCTATGTAGTAATCTTGCACTTCATAAAGAAATGCAAGATTACTAAATAGGAGGAAAGAGTTGGGAGGATTATGTCAAAACACACGGCTTAGAAAATTATAACATGTTAGTCTTCCGACACCGTGGTAACATAGTTGTCACATTAAGGGTCTTTGACAAGGTGACATGTTGTAAAAATATATATCCTTATAGTTCTCCTACGGATGTTGAAGAAAACCTCTGTACTTCCTCCAGGTCATGCCGCCGGCTGTGCTGCTTCCCCCTCCTCTTCCTGCCCACTTCTTCTCCCCCGCCTCTACACTTGAGCTGGATATCATATGTGGAGGCTTGATCAGAACGGAGGAATGGATTGATGGAAGAGAACTAGAAAACACTGATCCCTCCTGTTGTGATAACTGTGAAGAGTGAGAAAAGAGAGGAGGGTCTTTGATTTTTGCATTCATCATCATTAGAGGGAGCAACACTGGAAAAGTTGTGACGTTGATAGCATGAGAGAGGGAGAGGGGGAATGAAGGGAGGGAAGTGGCTGCATGCCTTTGGCTCACTCGAGCGGTATTTGTGCGTCATCTGGTGGCGCTCCTCCAGCTCCAGCACCGTGTCCAGCTCCAGCTCCAGGCGATCAGTAGTTTCGTTTTTGCTTTTTTTGACTGTACTATATTTTTGACTTTGTACGTATTTTGGGATATTTAGTTTTTTCGTTGAGGATACTGAGTTTTGTACGTATTTGCGGATATTATATATTGACATTGTTCGTTGCGGATAGTATTTTTTCTTTATATTTTTTGTATATTCTGGAATGCATTGTGCGTGCCGGTGTTGAGTGTTCCATCGAGGGGGTCGGCGAACCCAGGGATTGAATTTTGTATTTTGTATTCTGTATTTTGGCTCAGGCTCCAGCTCCATTTGCATTAATCTACGGTACGACATGGTGATCAGGACATAGTCCCTGCAGCCATTCGACTGGCGAGGCAAAAACTATGTAGCCGTAGATAAAGTTGGCTGTCCTCCGACCCTCATCCCTCGGCAATGATGATACGACAACCTATCACTATATCTTATATAATAGTAGATGATGTCTTAGTATTACATTATGTGAGTTCATCTTGATTCTGTTACATTCTTCAGATACTAGATACGATAAGAACATATACTACACCATATGTACAGAATATAATGATCCACACTAATGTATGCTAGAATGAATTTTGGGTTGTGTTCTGAGTCATCCGTTCTCACACTTAAGTACTGTGAGAGCGCCAGAGAGAGTGAGAGCGCCGGAGGGGGGAGGAGAGAGAGTGAGAGAGTAAAATGGGGGGAAATGAATTGGTGGGGGAATATAATTAGAATTTAGCGACGTTCATACTAACGTCGCTAAATTAGTCGCTATTAGCGATGTTTCGCGACATATAATGCTGATATTTGTAACAAGTAGTTTTGTTGGTTGGTTAATTGGTAACATGGTGATCGGGACATATAGTCCCTGCAGCCATTCGACTGGCGAGGCAGAAACTATGGTACGACATGGTGATCAGGACATAGTTCCTGCAGCCATTTGACTGGCAAGGCAGAAACTATGTAGCCGTAGATAAAGTTGACTGTCCTTCGACCCTCATCCCTCGGCAATGATGATACGACAACCTATCATTATATCTTATATTATATTATGTGAGTTCATCTTGATTCTGTTACATTCTTCAGATACTAGATACTAGATTCGATAAGAACGTATACTACACCATATGTACAGAACATAGATGATTCACACTAATGTATGCTAGAATAAATTTTGGATTGTGTTCTGAGCCATCTGTTCTCATACTTAAAACACATATGAATTAGAACTGTGTGTCTTTGTATTTTCGGCGAACCCAGGGATTAGATTCTGTATTTTGTATTTTTGACTTTGTACGTATTTGGGGATATTCAGTTTTTTCGTTGAGGATAATGAGTTTGTAAAGTGGCTGTGAGGATTCATCGTCTGACTTGCGATCTTTTCTGAGGCATTGTGTTGGATTGTTTATGTTTGAATATTTTGCAAAGTGGCTGATAGAATGGTACATGTCTCAACGCAACCAGATTGAGCCTTCATATTTATATTGGGTTGTTTATGTTTGGATATTTTGCTATGTATGTTGGGATAGTGTGTTGGATATTGTGTTGGATATTTTGTTGGTCATTGTGTTGGATATGTTTTGTGTATATTGTGATATATTAGACGTTTGGAGACATTGTGTTGGCAATATAGATATTTGTTGGATATATTGGATGTCGGATATGTTATATTTGTGTATGGTGGATGCTGAATATGTTATATTACAGGGAATAGTCTCTTTCCTGTAAATTTTTTTTCAAAAATATTTCAGTTAGCGACGGATTATCGACGTCTTGCCGACGGACTTTTGCAGGTAGCGACGGATTACCGACGGGTTACTGACGGGTTACCGACTGACATTTGCAGTTAGCGACGGTTTCCTAACGGATTATCCGTCGGCCTATTTCTGAAAAAATTTCGCGACGGAAGAGCGACGGACGTTCCGTCTCTCATATTCTGGAATATATGGACGATTTCCAGAAGGGTGGCGACGTATTATCCGTCGCTATTCTGCCGCTAATCCGTCGAGGATGGCGACGCTTTGAGCGACGGATATTGCGTATCAGAAACCCTCAGATACACGGTTAGCGACGATTTAGCGACAACTTTTTCGTCGCTAATTTTATGAATGTATTTAAAATTTAAACTGTCGTATTTGACGGGAAGCCGTCGGTACGCCGTCGCTAAAAGTTTTTATTTTGCCAACGAAAATCCGTCGCTAATTAGTCGCAGAGCGGCGGACTAGCGACGAGCTAGTTTTAGCGACGAGGTTATTCCCGACGGATTTTTTCAGCCCGTATCCGTCTAAAATCCGTCGGTAAAGGGAATTACTGACGGATTTCCGACGGATAGTGTCGTCGCTAAAACCTTGTATTTTGGTAGTGACTGTTTCAGGATGATTTGATCAAATGGTGCCTACTACTGGGTGGCGCCAGGCGCTACTTGCTGAGTGGCGCCACTGACTAATATGATCCTAACGATCATCTCGCGCCAATTGCAGATGGCGCAAGACAGCTGTTGGTCATTAATGGCGGATCTGACATGTCTGACCAAATCTCCTCGAGCGCCACGCGTTCGGATTTCGAACGAATTTTTCTCGACTGTCGTGCTGTCAGTCATGATGATAACTGTTTAGCTTCTCTAGGAAGATGGCCACGTGGCGGGTAGCGCCACTTGATGTATGGCTCCATCTGATGTCTGGCGCCATCTGATGACTGGCGCCACTTGATGATCTGAAAGCTGGCACTTCTTATGAGTAGCGCAGGGTGCTGAGTGTATTTTTTAGGCTTCTACAGGCATTACATATTTTTATGGGGGCCTATGCAGGTCTACAAAAATATTGTTGGGTTACATAACTGTGCCCAACAAGCCTACAACTAGGAATAGGAATAGTATCTCATCCACAACTTACTACCTCCTTTGACTTTTAACTCTCTCAAACTCTCTTTGATTGCTTGAATTGCGTCTTGCTTGAAATCTGTCTAACATTGCTCTTACCTTCGTGCCAATATGATGAATCCTAGTAGCAGTCACATCGCCCCTCTTACCATCACCTCTGAAGACTCGACATCCCAAGAGAAGCAAGTACCTTCGCAACATCCAACAACGACCCTACCTACCCAGCAGCATCCTCAAGCTGGGGGACCCAGATAGAACAGCCCGACCAACAGACCCCAACTCTCCATGAACAATATATGCCACCTCCTCCTCAGCCCCTACCACAGCTGTCGATTCCTTACTCTAATGAGGCTTCAGTGGAAAGGTTCTTGCTAAAGTTATTGCAAGTACAACAACAATAGAATGAGTTTGCAAGAAATATTATATCAATAGCCCTAAATAGGTCACTATCTACCCCACCAGCCCTAGTACCAGCTAGAGTGGCTCAGAACGGGCTGAATAGACACCCTGAAGCACAACAACCACCCCATAGAGCATCACCATATCCAGATAAGGAACTTCCTACTTATTGCTTCTGTCATAGGAAGGGTCATGTTGTGAAGGATTGTCGTCGTAGATTGGGGCAGTGTATGATTTGTGGTTCCAATTATCACCAAGCCAAAGATTGTATGAGGATGCAACATACCACACAGCAACAACAAAGGCCCATACCCTACCAGAAGCCTACCTGCAACTACTGTGGGAATCAGGGACACATCCTGAAGGAGTCTCAAACTCGGCTTGGATTATGCTTGAGATGCGGGTCAGTGCAGCATAAAGTGAAAGATTGCCCCGAGCAGCATGCCATAGTTTATACTCAGCAGATTTTGAGGTAGACAACTTCCACACTTCTAGCACCCCCTCTACTTCGGCAAGTGCCGAGGCGGATGGCATCAGCAGTAGGAGCACCTCGCCCACCATTACCTCCCCAGGCAGTGCAATACAACAGGGACAGAGCTCAGGGCCCCGTTCAGAAGTACGGACATGCCTTCTCACTTGCAGTAGAGGATGCAGAACCTAAAGGAAAAGTCATAGCAGGTATGGTTTAGTTATTACGTTCTGCTATTGCATTATTTGACACTAGAGCCCTACCCTCACTAGTTAGTTATTCGCTTTACCATTTACATATTGAGTTACTTACCCTTTCCTGGAAAAAATAGAACCATTGCCATTGCTTTCTAAATTTTGGTAAATACGAATGGTTAGAGAGAATTCTCTAATCATGCGATGATCTCGGAACTAATATACTATCTTTTCTCAGGAAACCTTATATCGATAGGAGTACCTAATTATTTTTCATCTTGATTCTCCATAAAACCTTAATATCTTACGTATTCCTTAAATCATGCCATGAGCAAAATTCCCTTCACATTTCAGACATTGCCACATTATTCGAAGCCGATGTTATGCGAATATTCTCTTCCTCCGATGATTTGATCCTTTCGTTGATCTCCTTCGCGAATTGCGAAAATCGTTTCTTGATTGTTAGGTCGTGCCACCTATCAATTAGGAATGTCTGTATTAGAAAATATAGATGAATTCCCTTGATTAAGCAATTGTGAGGCTTATATAATGTATGAGTATAGTAAGTACTAACATGCCCCTAAATAAGTATTAGGCTAAGCATGTCTTGTGACCACTAAGTGTTCTATGTTATTAAGGATGTTTGTAGATAGTAAGAATAAAAGTGTATTTGATGAACAAATAGTGGACTTATATAGAAATTTTAGAGTAAGGGATACAGTTTACTATGTTTTACCACCATACCTAGGATTGACTAAAACTCTTATATGTTATCTTCTAGAGAAATCCTTCTCGTTTTCTTTCATTATATTAGAAAATGTTCCCTTGGTTGGTCCAAGGAAAGGATTGAGAAATTATATTTATCTTTATATTACAGAATCAAAGTTTTTGTAGCTAGAGAAATACTGGCGAGGCAGAACTTCAGATAACAACATCATGGCTACATATGTCTCTCAAATTCTACTTGAACCATATCCTATGAATGTTGGTCTCATCTACTATATTTTTTTGTAAAAAGTTAAATTCAAAAACATTTCATGGATGTAGGCCAAAGATAAGTTCGAGAACTTATATTGACTGGCAGGACAGACACATAGTGCAGTCATCCATTGAATTACGAATTCAGAAAGTTTTGCAGCCAGATGTGTGCTGGCGGGACAAACTTCGAATAACGTGATTACGGAGGTACATGGTTCTGTGATTCTATCTAGACTACATCCTATGCATCTAGATTGACTTTATACTATTATTGAAACTACTTCGATTATTTCCTGATTGCTTGATCCTAACCTTGACGACATTTTGATCAACCCAGCCTTAGTACCAGCTAGAATAATCTGGTGTAGGTCGATTAGACGATTTGTAGAATCTCAGCAAACAACATAGGACAATTACCTAGATGCTCATCTCGCGAGTAGGAACGCAACAAGGATTGGCCTAGATACGCTATTATTGTTAAGATACAAGTTGATATTAGCGACACCCTTAATAGCGTAGTATTTTATCATGCAGTTATTCTAACAAGCAAAATACAAAGATCGGGACCTTGAATTCTTAAAATTCCATTCTGTCATAGTACCATGTCTTAGTTTCGAGAAAGGAATTTTCTGGAAAGTTTGGATTGTAAACCCCTCTAAATCCAGGATTACTAGGATTATAGATTGATTAGGATAAATTAGTTCCTACTTTCTATTTAGATCATTTGGTGCTCCCCACCGTGACATTGATATTTGGAGCGCAATACTAGCTGCTGCCTCCCAACAAATTTTATATGCAAAACCTAGACGAGTCTACCTTCATCTACGCATATCATGTCCCACTCAAACTTATCTCCTTGTACTCTATTTATATGATGCGACTTTCGGGTCAAAAAGGCCAACTATAACCCCTACCGTAATACTGATGTACTTTTCGACTTCAATTAGAGACCTAACCTTGACTCAAATCTTTTGACCCAATATATGGTTATGATCAACTCGAAGCCCACTACGGACATGCCACTAGTGTGCCACTCAATTGAGTCCCCATGTGCTACTTATACACAAAAGTCACGTAAGACACATTTTCAGAGTTACAACACCTATTTAACCAACCCGACTCGGAACTAGCCCAACCACTTGAGTTAGAACCTGTTGTAGGTTACCCTAATCTAATAAAGATGGTTTAGATCCATTCTGCAAGATTTTGTTCAGCCAATATACATTAAACCCATGATTCATTCAATATGAAATCCTTCTATACCATTTCATCCTAGTTATATTTAACCAATGCAATTCCTACTTTCTTGCTGGAGCATGACTATAATTGAGCAATGTTAAATTGGTAAGATTTTTCTTATAGTGTTATTGACCAAGAACACCATAAGGATACCTGACTCCTTAGAGTCCGTGACTATGGTCAAAAATGTCCAATACTCTCATGCTACTCTTTAGAGATTGTCCTTCTCAGAAGTCATGTAATGATAATTTTTCACAGTTAGCCAACTTCTATAAGTTGGGTAGGGCCTTGAACCAAGACTACCTTATATGGTAGCATATAGAGCCAATGAGGATTACTTTTACAACTACCTCCCATTTTTCGGAAACCGAGATACGAATTTATGTACTTGCCCTCCCTTCGTATTAATTCCGTTGTTCCTTGATATTAGAATTATTTTAATTTCGAGGACAAAATTTCTATAAGTTGGGTAGGATGTAAGCCCCTCAAATTTTAGAAATTTGAACTAAATTGTTTTATAAATTTTACAGTATTTTTATTTTAAATAAGCTTGTTATTCTTATAAGACTTGGAAGGTAGCAACTATTGTTACATTATAAGTGTATCTAGGTAAATGTACAAAACTTTTGTACTAAAATCCTCTAGAGGATATTTTTGGTATTTAGAAGTTTTTAGGAATTTATTTATATCTTTATTGCTATATTTTTTAGAATAAATATATATTTTAAATAAATTGTATTTTGTTATTGAATTTCTATTAGTGGCACAAGTAGCAAGAAATTGCCATAAAAGGTTAAAAAAAAAACTTTGCCTCAAAACCCATTTAGTTACTTAGGAAGTTTTATTTTATTATAATTTTTGGAATTTTTAGAGATGTATAAGTGTGTTATAGATACATATATATATATTTGGTAAAAAAACAAAAAAAAAAGAGAATTTCATTTCTTTAAAATCTTACAAGTATTCAAAAACTCGCGAGATGAATGTTTCTAAAGGAACCCGACCCCCTGCCGCTGAAACAGAGCCGAAACCTCATGGGATTCAAAATCAAATCTCCCTAGATTTTGAACCAAATAGTTCCAAATCTTTTCATATATAATCCATGTGGGATTCTCCTCCATCCTAAACCCAATCCCAGTCAAAAATCAGATTCAAATTCGAATTTAATTCGAACGAAGAAAATCGGGTATATATAAACCCATCGACAGAAGTCCCCCCCCCCCCCAAAACCCTAGGAGAAACCATCTGCGAACTTGTAAGATGACCCCCGAGCCTTCCTGACATCCCTGCGCACGTCCTTAGCCGCCGGTTGCCGCACCGCCGGGGAGATACTCAAACACGACGGCAAACAGAGCAGTGCTCTGCTTCAACCAACAGCAAGGTACACACCTTCCCGTCCAAATTCCTCTTCAAATACTCGATCAATTAGCGATTCGTAAAATCGTACGTAGATACTACATGACCCTATCGACTCTTCATTAACAAATTCGGGAAGTAGTCAAGTGATTGGTTTAGAAAATCAATTGAAACATCGGGAAAAAAAACTGTCACTTAGACAGTTTACAGACAGTCCAAATAGCTCTGTTTGAAGGCCCGTCCTCGTCAACCTGTAAGCAGTTTTGAAATTCCATTTGAACAAAGTTTTAGACCACATGTAGATCTTCAAATCACTTCTCGTAGTTTAATTTTTCATTTACTGTATGCAATTATTTTCAAATCCAAAGTTTAGGAAAAACAGTTTTTAAAAAATCCCAAAACATAGAAAAACTTTTTGATACGACGTGCGCTCCGACAAACCGGGCGACATGGTCGCAACCAATAAGCATTGAAAGACGCTTATGGATGTTGTCGACGTGTAGGATTCGATGAAACTCGATTTCGTTGTGCGTGTGCGACGAAATCGAGACGTATCGGTCGAGATATCCCGTATCGACCCCTTTACAAACTAGCCCATAACTTCGTGCACGTTCGTCATCTTAAGACGAAACTTATGTCATCAGGATCGTGTCATTTTTCTGGTCTTGTGTGCCAGTTTTGGTCCGATTCTGAGAAGGTCGACCGGAACGCTATTTTGGCGGGCCCGTGACCCGATCAAACGAGCAAATTTGTGTACGGCACACTGGAATCCAACTTTGACATACAGTTGGGTTCGTATCATCAAAACCAAACCCGCAAACATATTGTTTGGTTACTTTAGAGATCGTAGATACTGACACATTTTTTGGTGTAAAACAAGTCCAACGGCGGACATCGTTTTGACCAAAAATTATGATTTTGCCCCTGTGTCCAAAATTGGACTTTTTGGTAGGCATTTTTATACATATATTTTATACCAAAAATGTTCATAATATTTATTTCATCATGCGGGTACGTTTGCGGGATATGACTTTTCATTGCTACTGATTCTGACGATCTGAGTGCTGGACTTTGTTATTTCTGCGCACCACCCTAAGGCAAGATACTTGTCCATTATATTATGTATTTACTGTTATTTTATTTCTGCTATTTCCATTCAGTTCTTATTATATACTGCATGTCTCTGTCTCATTGCACGTCCAAGTCATACTTGGGTGCAAGCAACTGTATTAGTCGTTCTACTGTTTTTGCTTATTATTCTGCATTAACTTAGTACTAGCTAACCACCAACTGAAATGAGGTTTTGGTATATCTCATATGGCCTTGACACTTGTTGTATCATGAGTTGTGAATCACATGTAGGACACAGACTCGTGTACTTGGCTGGCTACGATACGTATGAGACGTACGACGGTTAGGAATAACTGCCAATAGATTCACATGATTAGTAGACTTGGTAGTTATTAGAGTTTCATATGAGTCATAAAGATGACATTACTAGACATCAGGTGGGGAGAACAATTACTTGACGTATGGGCCACCTTTGCACTCCCTTATTTTAACCTGTAAGCTCCGTCGGAGATGCAGATCATTGATGCTCTATGACATTCGCTGAGCGTTATGACGTACCCCTATATTGATGCCCTCCGACTTTCATGGAGCGTTACGAACATATGCCCATGGTACCCTATACAGGAACCAAGCCAATCCCATTTATAGCTAGAAGGTCCCTGCGTCGAAGGTTTGTTCTTAAATGCATTCAGAGTAGAATGGTTAGGCACCCTATTGCATGCATATTCCTTTTATTCATAGTTTTATGGCATGTTGTTTCTTATATATTGTTACGTCCCGCTGAGGACCTGGTGAATTCTCCACGCTTAGACGATCAGGACTTCCCCCAGGAGTACGGTACTGCACTGGAGCTATCCTATACCACATATGAGGTCTCGCCTTTCGAGATCTAGTTCTTTATCTACGAATTGAGACTTATAGTGGACATCTTTTTCTTGTTTCTTTTATTTCTATTTGAGGTGGTCAGACTCCAGTTTCTGAGACTATTTTCATAGTTGTTTGGTAGTGGACCGGTTCCCATCCGACCATATCTTTGACTCTTTTATTATATTTTATCTTGACTTCTGTGATCTCTTGTGTTCTGTGGATGAGATGTAGTTAATTTGTGATCTGGCTTGTGATTTATATTCTTACAGCTTATGTATACGTATGAGGATTCCATATATTGGACTATTTTTTGTATGTATGCAGCTGACATGCTTCGCATGTCTAGTCCTATATATATTAGGACTGGGGCGTTACAATTGCGGAGTTATCAACCTCTTGATTATGCATTTACTATAAATGATGTTAGAAGAAGGGTCATTAACCTTCTGATAGTAACGATGGACATCAGCTGATTTTGAAACATGAAGAATCCCTTCATACATGTTACGGGATTTGTTATATTTCAGAAACATAGACATATCCATGTAACGAGTCATTAATTTCCATGGCTCGTGTTGAAGAGGAAGTTCCTTACGACTAGTTTTCATGATTTCTTCAGATCTAATTTTCTGGAGAAAGACTGATTCTTTATCAACTACATCTTTAAATGAAGGAGAAGACTGATATTCTTTTCCCTTAGAAACACCAGAATCAGGTCTAGTATGCAAGACATGCTTTCTTTCTACAGGCCTAGGTACCCATGCTTGTTTGCCCTTTCGGCTTGACATCCTGTAAAAATACACGAGTTAAAAAAAATCAGGAAAAGCGTTCTCATTACCTCTATAAATTTAATATCAAAATCAAAGATGGCTAGTTCAGCCTGCTATCTAGCAAATATTTGCTTAGAAGTTAAATTTTTAACATATTTTTCCAGAACTGTTTTAGCAGAGCTACAATCAATTCCAAGTAAAAATTTCTTATTAAGTAAATCATCTTAAAACTTATGAATGCACAAGATAATAGAAAGAATCTCTTTCTTGATAGTCGAATAATTTATCTAAGTATCATTCCATTTACCATAATGATATCGGACTAATTCTGATTTATTAGTCTCTGGGTTTATTTGCTTGAGAATGCCACCAAAACCTATATTACTGGCATCCGTCTCAACAAACTTATTCCATTTAAATTGGCTAAATGAAGATAAGGTAATCGCTTAACCTTCTGCTTTATGATCCTGACCGCATTGGTATGGAGGTTGCTTCATGGTACAAGATTCTTGCGAAGTCTTTGATACAAAATTCTTGTATTAAAAGCAATATCTTTGTAAAATTCAGCTACATAATTAAGAGCACCAAGAAATCATTGTAGCTGCTTAACATCAGTAATTTTATCAGAAAATTTAGAAGCAAATTCAATACTTCTCTCTATGGGAACAATTGTGTTATTAACAATATTATGCCCTAAAAATCGTAGATTCCTCAAATTTGATTGTAAATAAAAAAAGAATACATTTATAACTATTATGTCTAATCCTATATTTTATATTAAATTACGAGTTACATATTTGCCTTTGTATTCGGCGAAGACTATTTCAATTTTATTATTTTGCCTACCAATTGTGGACTGTAGCTTCGGTTTATTTAATAGATAAATTATAATTACTACTAATTAATTAACTAATATAACTAGTGTTTGGCGGTTAGTATTGTGGTTTGTAGTTAGTGTTCCATTAATTTTTCTACAATCTATTACAATTAAATTTTTGCCATTAGAATTTTCTACCCTATGCTATGTATATTGGGGACTCCCCAACATTACACATAGCAAATCCTAGACACCTAAAATTTCTACAACACTGCAGCCGCCACTCTTCCATGCCTAGTCCAGCACCTCATCTCTGGAAACCGCCTCCTCCCAACAGCACCTTGTCATTCCTTCCGACACCACACCACTCCGGCGGCCACACCGACACCAACACCATAAACACCCACACTGCCACCACACCCTGCTGTCAGGCACCCCGGCCATCTCCCCGATTCCTCCATCCTCCGCCCACATCAGACAACACCACCAAAATCTCCACGCACCACCAGCACACCCGCCCCCTCTGGCAGCCCGACTATGCCACAGTGACACCACCATCTCACCGTCAACTAACATAGAGAGAATGGGAGAGAGAGAGAGTGACCTAACTCACAATGTCACCGCCACCCGAGCACCCCGGAACCTCCACCACCAAAACCAACCCATAACATAGAGAGAATGGGAGAGAGAGAGAGAGAGAGAGAGAGAGAGAGAGTGACCTAACTCACAATGTCACCGCCACCCGAGCACCCCGCTCGCCGGACGGTGCCCTCGACTTGACGGCATGGATGACACACTGCTCCGTGCCCTGTGCAGCTTGACCGCCTCTTCAGGATCCCGCCAAGCCGCCGCGTTAGATCTGCGTCGTCCCGGTGCTCTTCTCCTATCGTCGCCAGCGCGCCGGAGCCCGGCGACCCATCGCCGGCGCTCAGCCGTCCATGCCCTACTGTGAGCCCCTTCGTCGTATATTTTCCCCATCGCTTAGATTTTGGGTTTAGGTCAATTTTGGGAGAGTATTGTGTGGGTCAGAGACTGAATAGGAGTTGCAAAACCATTCATGTAATTGTAGTACTGTATAGGAGTTGAACACAGCTGAATTAACCCCCTTCTCTCTCTTTCCCTTTCGTATTTAAGAATGCTATGAGGAAGCAGCGGCTAACTTTGTCCGATTAACATAGGTTAGGCTTAATCCTAATCATTATTGTTAATGGTTAATATGAATTAAATGGGTTGGGTTAAGTCTCACTGGGTCGGATCAGAATACTGGGCCAGGCTGGGCCCAGTACAGCTTTTAAAAAAAGGGAAAAGAAATAAATACGTGATTGGAATTGATCTGCTGTTAGGTATTTTAGGGTATAAGTATTAATGAACAGGGATTTTGGGGTTTTAGTTGGGATGTTCATTATCATCCTTCTTATTGTTATTATTATATATTATGTTAGATATATGGTTAAGTTAGGAAATTAGGTTTTAATTATTATCATTAAGGTGAGTTAGGGTTAAGTAATTGATGGGCAAGGTTTGAGCCCATTGTTGTCATTTTATGACTTAATTAGGTGTTTTTTAAAATTATTTGGGCTGAGATTAAATATAGATATTGAGTTGGGCCTTTAGCCCACATGTTGCATTGGTACCTATATTAGTTTTGTATAAGTAAATATTAGTATATGATTTTGGTACAAATTTTGTTATTAATATTCTTTCAAATCAAGTATATCAAATATTTATATAGTGAATATCTCATTAGAATGTATTTACTGGTAGCTATAAAAAATAGGTTTTGAAAATATTTTTAGTTTCAATTTTTGAAATATTAATATAGTATTTTATCTAATGGATGTATATAGATTTATCTATAGAGCATATTTGTCGAATTTAGAGGTTTATTACTAAAATAATTTTCTTGGTTTTCTCGAAAATATTATCTAAAAATATTATGATATAGATTTTAAGTATTACAGATAATTTTCAAAGATAGTATACGTATTTAGTTACGCTTTTTTCCTTAAATCAATCGCGACTATTATAGTCGTTTCCTATTCCTTGATTCGATTATCGTGTCGGACTCTCTGATTTTGGGCTTCTATATACCAAACTAGGCTATTTGGACTATTCTAGACTCGATGAAATCGTATATGCCGTTGTTTGGGACTATCTCGTGGAGCATAGCATCGTTGCCTATTCCGTGTCGACACGTTCGTGTCGTGCACGTCAACTCCAGATATATTGAGGCGAGTACATTCTCTAATAGTTTTCACTACCTTGATAGTCTCTATGATATCAGTTTGTAGTGTTATGCTTGATTCGTAACACGAAAGTATACGGATTGGTATAGCTTGGTTCCTATCATGAGATGTTATTCCTGATTATCCTGGTATATTGGTACATACCTTGTTCTTGATTATTGTTCTTATACTTGTATAGACACTGATTTCTAAGGGGATTTGCTACCCTCTTAGAGAATCACGTGTCATAACATGCCATGGTTGGATCCATTATACTAGTCGGGGGATGGGAAGATATTAGGAGATTATGTGATCATACCCCTACTTGTTTACTCACTTGTGCATAGCTCACCCTCGCCACACGTAGGGTGTAGTCTGACCTTACTTGTACTTGTGCATAGCTTCCTTGTACGGTCGGCCTGATTCCAGGTTTAACTATGCTTGTACTTATGCATAGCCGGTCATATGGATAGCCTGATCCTAGTCCCAAGCTGATCACTTAATAAACTAATATCTCAAGGCACTGTTTTAGTAGTAGTACTTGCTCTATTCTAGATTATCACCTGTTATACACCATACTCCTGATTACTTATAGTACGTTGCTACCATGACATGCTCACATGATTATCTTATACTTTTCACTGTTCAGTTTTACTTATCCATCATGTATTTTCATTGCTTACTATTATTTATAGTTTTTGTCAATTTAATGGAACTGTTGTTAGTTTATGTACTTCGCTCCAATCCTGACTGGATAACCATATTTTAGGAGGAGTTGTGCCCCCACATACTTGGACTACATGACGATGCTAGTTGAGACAAATTCTCGATGTTCCACTTAACATGAGTTTGACTCCTGGGAGCTCTAGGCCATTATTTCTTTATTTAGATTGTGTTTCCGTTATCGGATTTGTCTCCGATACATTCTTGTCATTTATGATCATTTGTAGACTCTAGTTGATTCAGTGTTACTGCTATCTTTCCTATTTCATATCTTCATTAGCTGTATGTGATTTGAGTACATGTTATTTTTATAGTTCATTTAGAAATTGTAGATTTTTGTTGGGTACTTGACAGCGTTCTACCACCGATACTGCGGGGCAGGCTGGACGTGTCCCACATACTCGTGCTCGAATATCCGGATGCGGTTCGTGACACCTCGGAAAGGTGAAACTCAAGGATTCGAGCCAGAAAGCGAAAGATCAACTGTGCCTTCTGTTTCACCTCATCTAATACCGGTTTACATGACGTAGGACGATAATGCGGGGAGCAGCAAAGGTTCAAATCACCCGCATCGTATAAAGGCTCTCGAAACCCGTCTCACCATATTGATTGGAACCATGCAAGCCTTGACTTATGTGGTTCTTCAATACAACAAAAATACATTTTTATGACGGCTAAAAATCGTCAAAAATGATATTTTATAACGTTTTTTTTTTGTAAGCCCACGGGCGATATAAAAACCAGTATAATAAATATTTTCTAAAACCGTTATAAATGGTCTCTACATATATAACATTTTTCTTCTGAAAACGTTATAAATAATACAACCATATATAACACTTATTTTCTAAAGCGTTCTAAATATGTTTCATATATATAACACTTCTTTTCAAAACATTATATATATATATATATATATATATATATATATATATATATATATATATATATATATATATATATATATGACGCTTTTTCAAACTGTTGTGAATGTAATTCACATCACAAATATATATATCACCTATCAAGACGTTATAAAAAGCAATGGTCAATATTGACCGATTCCAAAACATTTATTTCGAATCAAACAACATAAATTATTAAATTTAACAAATATTTGAAACATTCTTTTTGAATTAAAAATATCATGCTCCAAATGTACTAATATCACCATCTTAATTAATTTTTTTCAAAAATATATCCAAATACATGTATATATACATCTCAATATTTTCTTTTTCAAGGCACCCTCAGAACTGTTAGTATGTAGCTTCCTTTGGCTTCATCAACACCATCAAAACTGTCAATATTCCTTCAAAACTGTCAACACGTACAACCACCCTCAAAACGGTCAAAAGGAAAAACCTGAAAATCGTTACATCAAGTATATATCAACTCCTAAACTATGAAATTAGATGACGAGGGATAATCACAAAGGTTTTCCTAAAACATTTTTGCACTAATAAAGATCCAGAATAAGTACATCAGCTTATAACATAAAGAAAACATCATAGCCATCATACCAAGAAATCACGCTTCTGAGCATCTTGACAACCAGTTTCATCTTCGGCAAGTTCTTCTAATTCATCAACATCCGCATCCTCGATAAAAAGTAACAAAAAGTAAGCAAGTGCATCTTTAAATAAAAATCCAAACAATCTCATAAAAGTTAGAGAAGGTACTCTAAATCATACTAGTCTTACCTCAGTCTGTTACATCCAAAGGATATGTCAATATCTCAAGGTACCAATAAACAAAAACAAGTACTTGAGATATCTGCTACTGATACATAAGCACACATCCCATGCCCCTCGCACACAATTTAGCAGAACAACAAATGAACTAAACAATTAATTGTTTAGAAACAGTAAGAGTTTGGAAAGCAGAATTTACTTACCTTCTGGTCATCTAAGTTTACATATAGGTTTCCTTCTTTAAGAATGTACATTGGAGGTAATTCTAAGATTAAGTCTGTTTCCTTAGCCTCATAATTTATAATCATCTTAATTCTTAAATGCAGGCTACACCAGAACTGTCCATAATTACAGTATTATAAGAAAGATCCATTTTTATTTTGCTTTTACGAAAAGTTCAGAAAAAGCATAATATGATAGATGAAAACAGTAAAAAAGAATCTAGACAATTTATAAAATACAGATAAGTTTCTAATTCAACTTCACTCACCACTCCTCGTGATATCGACCACTGAATCCCGATCTCTTGAATTAGAAGGAATCTCAGAATTTGACTTTGCAGAAGCATCGGCAAGAGTGCGAACGGGTGGGGGTGGAGAGAGACACAGGTCTGTTCTTTATTCAGGTAACAAAATACCACCATAGTGGCTAGAGAAGACCGGACGAGCAGTCTAATCAACATTTGACCATCAAATAGAAAGATAATAAAATCAAACTAATCGAGCAAAAACTGTAACCCATTGCATCATAAACCAATGTGATATCAACCATATTCAGAAGCACTAACTTCTAAAACACATGAGGGAAGTTTCAAGTAAATTAGATCAAGATGTACCTCATGAAGAAAATTGCAGCAGCATGAATATAATTTGTAGATGTCAACAAATCCATTTAGGAAAAGTAAGCAACAAGGAAGACATTGAGAATATCTTTGTTGAATAATTTAAGACACTTCTAGATTGGCATTATTATGAGCAATATATGGTGTAAAAAACAAACCTCTTAATATCCCCTCCATGGCATCAACGGTTACAACCTTTTGAGCATTCCCCTTGTTCTTGGCTCAAATGAAACTTATTTATAATGATAACCGGTGGCCAAAGAATAAGGTCATCCTTCAGAGCCTTAACTTCTGCATCATATCTGGACATGTATGCCTTCGAATTGTCAGGTGGCCTGTACAAGCCAGTTCCATCCCATAATAAAGCATAATGCTTTGTATAAACCTAAATGTTCTGTTCTTAAACCCAGCTTGAGGGAATGATAACTGTGAGTCAACAAGCTGTGTGTATCCATAAACTCTTGGAGGTGCTGAAAGATAATTCCAAGTAGTTGACTGATTATTACAAGGCATACCAAACAACATCAAGAAAAAATGTACAAAAACTCTAGATATGTGCAATAATTATAACAGAACTACAGTCAAGCTTTATACGCCATTCAGTGGGTAGGTTGTGCTTGGCATATACACTTACCTAATTTTAGCAACTTGGGATCATTACAGTATAAAAAAAAACACAATGAAAACTGTGTTCCATATCAGTCGCTATACCATGAACTTCAAGTGTGATTGACAAAAGATTGGCCACAGTATAACTGATGTAAAGCTTTGATACAAAGAACTATTCAAAAATAATCCAGACGAGAAAAAATGGTATAAAAGTCGAATGATGTCCAGGTGAACAAGAGTTGACACCTACTTGAGATAAATTGAAGAAAAGGTTTCTACCTGGACCCAGAGTTTTAGAATAAAGGATACAATGTGTGCTGTAAATAAATACATGAAGATAAGAAGACATTACAAGAAAAAAGGGCGTTCTTGACGGTTTATTTCTTGACGGTCATGAAAAACTATAAAAAAAAAGTGTAATCTTGACGGTTTTAGCCTTACGTCAACAAATGACATATTTTATGTTAATTTAACAATTTTATAGCATAATAGTTGACGGTTTTAGAGGATCCGTCAAGAAACATCATTTCATTTAGTGACGGTTCGACAATAACCGTCAACTGATGTATGTGCGGGGAAATTGCCGCGCACATTTCAGCTGCTATTTTCGTAATTTTTTGAATGTTATTTTTATTATAGTATCTACATTGACTGTTGAGTGACTATTTTAATCAATCTCTAAAAGGAGAACAAAGCCCTCTCTCCTCCTACTACTACTAAAAAAACCCGAGAGTTCTTTGTCCCTCTCCATTTCTCCTCCTAATTTCTTTCAAATCCCCCAAGCCCTAAAGTGCGGTCAAATCACGAGGGAGATCTCCATCAGATTATGCATTGCCTCCTCTTTCTTTCGAGCACGGAATCCTCCCGATGCCTAAGCTCCTCTTCTCCAACGGGGATTGAATGCATTGATAGGCCCAAAATTTCTCGCCATGGAGTGCACTCTCGAGGAAGGAAAGGCCTTCTCCGACTGCTGCTCCACTCTCCTCCTGGTTCGAAACCCTAACCCTCTCTCTTTCTTTTTCTTAGCTTCTCTCCAGTTTTTGGGGCTTTTCTAGGGTTTTCTTTGATAAAGTTCGCACTGGCCTTCTCCCATCAGTGAAGAACTTCCTTTAACAGAAAGCTTTCCAGGCCGCACTGGCCTCGTTGCGGTAGGAAATCCATCTTCCTTCATACGTGCCATGACATTGTGTTAATGTTTGTTGTAGTTTCAGTGTTAACATCTCATTTTCATTTCAAATATAACACATCCTCTGAAGCAAGCACTTTATTATAAAATGTAATCTTGATTCTTGAAAGAGATTTAATTTTTCTTGATGGGTCCAACAACAATGCCTTTATCCAAATAATTTTGGGATTGTTCTAGATAGGTGCGATATAATAATATGGTTCATAGATACTTTACTTTAAGTAGACTTATTATTGGTATCAATAGTAGGATTTGAGGGCAATTTAATTTCCGTCTGCAAATCAATAGTAGGATACTTTACTTTAAGTAGACTTATTATTGGTGAGATTTAATTTCTGTCTGCAAATCAATGATTATCATTATTTAAAATTAACAATGTTGACTAATCCTGTTTAAAAAATTAGGAATATGTAAAATAGATCATCACTATTTTGAATATTTCATGCAGATGCATCAAGATCATATGACACGAGTTCCACGGGAGTTTGTTAGAACTATTCATACTTTGCTTTTGATATGTGTTATAATTCATTTGAAACTCATTTTATATGTGTTTACAGTTAATATTGCCTACTTGCATGCATTCATGCACTTCCTCTGAACATGTGTGGGACAGTTTATTAGTATTTTGAATTTCTTGCTCGTTATTGGTGTAAACTTAAACCATCTTGGTAGTAAAATGTAAGATCAGTAACTAATATTGTACTATTACATCCATTTATGCTCTCTCTTTTGATGTGTGAAGCCGGTCATCAGGATTCAGGTGTATAGATTCTTGTCTGGGTGGGTAACCGTTCGACCGTGATTTAAGAAAATAGCTTTATAATCTATTTTAGAGCAAATATTGACCATTCAGTTTCCTAGATTGGTATATCGTTATTTCTGATATATTTTCTGTTCTTGGTTTGGTTGAAGAAATGAACCATCAATTTGATTTTGAAGGTCTGTATCAGTTTGTAAGATATTCATAGCTTCATCTCTGTTGAATGATGACAGGCTGCCAAAGAAGCAAGATATGACAAGGAAGCTGTGATTAAGTTTTTCCGCATGGTATGTATCACCATTATGTACGTATCACCATTAGATTTACCTATGGTAAAAGTAATATTTCTGTTTCCAATACTACCTTGGGTTTAACTAGGTATTCTGTTACCCATTTGTATCATATTTTACATATCAATGCCTAGGCAAGCTTCCTGCTTGTCGACTTGGTAATATTTATGCAAATTGATATATTAAAGACACCAATAGAACGAGTAATGCTTATACAAATTGATCGGTCACATCTTACTTCAACTGATGGTCATTATTTGTGCCAAGTATCAAAGGTAATAATGCTACATGTAATTATTGATCGGTCACATCTTACTTCCTCGCATATGCCTAAGCATTCAACCTTCATGTAATTATTGGTTCTTTTGAGCTTGATAAGAAGCATTGAGTCTTAAAACTAAATTAGGGAATTAAAGGAATTATCGTTGGGAGAAGTAGTCTAAGGGCTTTCAGGTCCTCTGTTCTAACAATATTTATAGTTGTGTGGATGTCTGAGGTAGCATCTGGTACCCAATGCCTGGGCCTCTTGTTGGCTGAACACTGGTAGCTTTGGGGGCCTCTTGTTGGCTGAACTGCTTATATTGTTATCTGCACTAAATTACATAACTATCAGACTCCTTTAGCTTTTCGTGCACAGGTTTGGCCTGAAGGTTAGCTCATGGGATTCCTAGGCTTATATTGTTATCTGCACTAAATTACATAACTATCAGACTCCTTTAGCTTTTCGTGCACAGGTTTAGCCTGAAGGGGCTTGGTGCTGGCATCCCTGAGGATGCCGAGTTCAGTTCACTGAAACCACCTCTTCATATATTGGGGGTAAGGCTGGTACATCTTGAACCCTCCCCAGATCTCGAGCCTCGTGGCACTGGAACACCCTTTGTCTAGACTCATTTTCTTTTGCCAGCAATAGAAGTAGCAAATCTGTACTTTTGTGCTATGATACTTGTGTATAGTTTCCTTCTTATAGTTGACATCAACCAACTAGCATAAATATAATTGGCTAGGCTGACAGATGATTTCGGTGATGCACTTTTGTGCTATGATACCTGTGCATTGGTGCTCTGGCCATGACTGCTTCCAGCTGTAGCAGGGAGTTGCAAGAGTTGCAACAGCTGCAGGTTGGGGCATTAGCCTAGCAGCAACCTATATGAGGGTGCAAGTGCATTGGTTAGGTAGATGGACATGAGAGGGGAGGCCAGGGCCTATACAAGCACTTGGTTGGGTGAGTAATCAACTATGCAGCCTGTAGGGAGTAAGGGGATTCATTGTTTCATAACAATTAGGACAAGGGAGTGGCCTATTTGTTAGGGGTGCACCTGATCTGTGCATCAGTGCACTTAGTGCACTTGAGGGAGAGTAAGGAGTGATCTGCCCCTTGTGCTGGGCAGAGGGGAGCCTGCCTAGGCTTCTGCATCCTTGTGCACTTGGCACCAGGGTCTGTACAACAAAGAATAGGGGAAACAGGTCAGTTGGAGGGGAAATGCACCACAGGTGAAAGCAACAGCAGGACCAGGGCAGTGCCTTCTTGTGCAGGCCTTTCCGTGAGTTCACTGATGAAGGTAAACTTCTATAATTCCTATCTTATATTTCCAAATTTAGTGAAGTGCTATCTTATCATTGTAATACCTTTATTTTTGTTGCTTATAGATGATATATCAGAAGGTGCATTAAGTCTATCAGGAACTGAGATCGGATACTATGCAATTAGGGTGCTTCCTTCAAAAATTGTGATTCTCAAGTTAGTCCAACATTCATGCCAAGGGTAGGCTCATTTGCTCTTGCCCTATATATAATGCTCATATATCTTTATCTTTTCTACTGATTGCTCAGCCTCTATTTGTTGCTCAACCTCTATATGTCAGTATCATTTTTTGGGTATCAATTTTGGGTTTGTTTTTTGAAGATCGATTTTTTAGTTCGGTTGTTTCACTGGGGGCTATAATGAGGAAGACAAATTGCCTAATTTTTCTTTGGCAATAGACATTTGGTCATTTTTGACATATCACTTGGCTTTCAATCTTTGATACATATGTTGCTGGATTTTTTGACTTTGCAATTGAGCTAAAATTTTGGGTATGTGTTCATAACTGCATTAATGTCCCTAAATTGGAGTATCAGTTTCGTAAAGAGTTTTGCCTTCACTAGGTACTGATACCACACTTGAAATTTGTGAGTATCAGTGGAACTTGGAGTATCAGTTTCATAATGGGAGGAATGATTTATTGGCTACACTTTGTGGAGTATCAGTTTCATAACAGAGAGCAGTTGCTCCTACTGCTCTCTGTTGCAGTTGTAAAACATTCAACATCAATTATACTTGAAACATTACTGCATCCATAATTATTTAGCTTACACAGAAATTTGGAAAGTTCACATTTCTAAAGTTGATATAGTGGAACTCAAATGTTTACTTTAATGCATTCGATAGTGTGCATATGGTTTAGTTATTCCTTCTATGTGGAACTCAAATGTTTACTTTAATACATTCGATATTGTTATAGTTGTCAGTATTGCACTTGAGCAAGGAAGTTTACTGTGTTGTATGTTTTCCCTAACCAGTACTAGGCATTTACTTTCATGCCTCTCTGTAGATTTGCATGTCAACTTATCAGCAACTTACCTTTCTCAGACTTAGTACTTTTATTAATCTTATATTTGATATTGCAGTGTTCTTGGAGGAATCTTGATTGTTGCTAGGCTCTACTCGGTGCTCTGGGGGAAGTACAAGGAGAAGGAAGCCATGGCCTTGCCGTCATCTAAGATGTATGGAAACTACATTACTTTGGTTGTATATGTTTGTGGTTGGACAAGTGTTGGGTGTTTGTGGTTGGACGTGTGTTGGAAGTTTGTGGTGTATGAACAATATACAGTTTGTTAATATAAAAATTGGATTTTATATTTATTTGATGTAATAAATCTTCTAGATTATTGATATTATGTGTGTGTTCGATTCATAATATATAATTATAAATGAAATTTTGATTTCCGCTTCTCTTGACGGTTATAAAACGTCAACAATTAACTCAATCATGCTGCAGAAAGGCTTTTCTTGACGGCTAATAACCGTCATCTAGGCTGGAGTCAAAAAAAGTTTTCACCTACATTGACGGTTTCTAAAAACTGCTATCTTGACGGCTAAAAGCAGTCAAGAAAAATTACTTAATATGACGGCCAAAAATCGTCAAGAAAAGCCATGCCAACGACCGTCAAGAAAAGGGGGGTCTTTTCTTGACTCCGGCCTAGATGACGCATCTGCAACCGTCAAGACACCCATTTCTTGACTCTTTTTTTTCCGTCAAGAAAAGTCTTTATTCTTGTAGTGAGAGGTATTAAAAGGGTCACAATACTATTTTCAGCATGTGTAAGCACATAAAGACTACAACTGGATCAGACAGTCCAAGCTAGATAACAGCTTTATAATACCCAAACATAACAATTATATAAAATCCATGCAATTACAGCAACAACAAAAAGCGAACAAGGAACATATAAATGATGCCCCTTGTATTGAACCTCATTTGGGTCAGCCAAGAATTCAATAGCGATAAATCATATAACCTTGATAACTCAGCATCCAAATAAGTGGAAAAGTCTCATCCAAAACATCATATTAACAGATATAGAGCATAATAGAAGCCAATAAGCTCTCTTCAAACACCTCATAGCACAATGGAAGTCAATGTTTGCAACTTTTCTGAATAAATGATGCAAATTGCATCCATATTCCATAGGAGGTTACTGCATATAGTGCTACAGGCTGCTGTTTGCCATGTGCTACTAGCAAGGACACAGACTATCACTAAATTTTAGTAGTTTGATAGACTTCGTGTTGTGAATCGACTCAATCGATTCACAAAAGAAAGCAAATAAAACAAAGAACAAGAGGAATAGAAACAGAATGATCTTTAATATAGGAAAAGAACAAAACTCCCAACTTTGATTGAACGGAACAAAGTAATAAAATCCTTCTTGATGACACTGGAGAGAGTTTTCTCAATCCAAGCATAAAAGTAATGACGGCTAGCCCTGACTATAAATAGAAAAGAAAAGCAAACCCTAGGAGGGTTATTGTGGTGAAAGACCACAATACCCCTCCATGACTAAAATAACTGAAAGGCCTAAAAAGTGGACCTAAATGGCTCCATGTCTCCTGCGACGTGTGTAGGTGATAATGGGTGGGCCCGCATCAATACCGCCCCCTTAAAGAGCCACCTTGTCCTCAAGGTGAAAATCTGGAAACTGCGTCTGTTGCTATAGCGGCCTCTTCCTCCGTCGGATCCTCCTCCTCCTCCTCTTCCTCCGTGGTGGTCGTCGTGGGGATAGATCCCCTTTCTGGAAGTTGGCGGGATCCGCCGTTTCTCCAAAGAAATTGCTGCCTCCGGTGTTCATCGCCCCTCCTGGCGGCTCCGTCCCTCCCGTCCGAGCCGGAACTCCAGCTAAGCCCCTTCCCGAACCCGTGAACCTGTCACCGTAGTTCGAGGTCATCGTCCGACCCCCATAGGGGGCCCCAAGCCCTATGGCCTCTCCCGGGTGTGGCGCCGGTACGCCGGGACCGAAATGGTCGGCGGCGTCCGGCCACAGCCGCTCGCCGGCGGCTCCCCTGGCGCCGGCCGGCCCTGGGTGGCGGTCGGGGGCCGGCCAGCGGCCGCCCACAGCAGCCGCGGCCCCGCCTGGGCTCGCGCGGCCTGCTGTGGCGCTCCCGCGGCCCTCGGCTGCTGTCCGGCGGTGATCGTCGGCCGCCAGGGCCCAGCCCGGAGGTGCGGCGGCGACGGCGGTTGCGGGGCAGCGGCCACCGGCCGGTCCTTCTTCCTCCTCGGTCGCCTCCCCCTCCGCAGGAGCAAACCCTAGTTGATCGCCTAGGGTTTGGGTTGTTACCGCCTCCGCTTCCTCGCCGTTGATCTTCTTCGAGATGTTTTGTAAGAGCGTCATTATGGCCGTCGTCTCCTTCCGCATGTCCCGCATCTCCGTGCGGAGTTCCTGGTTCGTGGATGCTTGATCTTTAACGGCGGCCTCCATGGATTTCTTCAAGCTATCGATCTCGGCGGTGAAGTCCTCCCGAAGACCTCGGATCTTCTCGTCGATTGTGGTTTTCGTCCCGTCTGCCATGGCTCGTAGAGGGCTCTGATACCAATTGTTGTGAATCGACTCAATCGATTCACAAAAGAAAGCAAATAAAACAAAGAACAAGAGGAATAGAAACAGAATGATCTTTAATATAGGAAAAGAACAAAACTCCCAACTTTGATTGAACGGAACAAAGTAATAAAATCCTTCTTGATGACACTGGAGAGAGTTTTCTCAATCCAAGCATAAAAGTAATGACGGCTAGCCCTGACTATAAATAGAAAAGAAAAGCAAACCCTAGGAGGGTTATTGTGGTGAAAGACCACAATACCCCTCCATGACTAAAATAACTGAAAGGCCTAAAAAGTGGACCTAAATGGCTCCATGTCTCCTGCGACGTGTGTAGGTGATAATGGGTGGGCCCGCATCACTTCGCTTGATAGTTGCCGTTAACCAGGGAAACAGTGCCAAAGTTGCTAACGCATCACTAAATTTTCATTCTCTTTCTCAAAACCTTTACTTTTAGTTTATTTAATCTTCTTTCTTTCAGTTTTCTTTTCAACATACCTCTCAAGATATTCTCTAGTTGTTTGTTTAATGTTTAGCTGTCCAGATCATTATATTTAGATTGACAACTGATATAGGGCACATGAAGAAAGCAAATGGTGCATGAGAAGCGCAAGTAGCCCTACTCTGAGTCTGATAATTAGAGTCGAGAAATGATGCATCAACAACAAGATTCGAGAACCTTAGGAAAGAAAAATATAATAGGATTTCTCAAATAAATGAGAAAAAGTAGACATAAAAAAGAGCAAATGTTTTCTTGAGGAAAAAAATCATGTTACCAAACAACATATGCATAAAGAGATATTGAGCATAGGTTAGGCAACCACCAGCTGAATGGAAACCTGAGGGGAAGTCGAAAATAGTATATGTTGCATAATGCAAAGATATATGAAGGCGGTCTTACCTTATTAGACAATCTTTGTACATACTCCTTGGATACTACTCCAGGAACTATAGATGATATTGAACATTTGCGAGACTTTACGAGCTCACATCATTGTAAGGGAATATTTGGGAGTAACAACACCAAAGATGTTTCATTGAGTTTAAAGGCTTACTACCAAAAAATAATGTGGCTAATTACAAACATAAGGCAAGTGAAAGGAAGATCACCGAAATCAAATATGTAATATAATCAAAAGAATGTCGTTGTACCTTGGACATTATTGCAGGAACGTAGATTGTAAACACTGTCCGTTGTTGAGGAAATTATCCATAAAGACGCAAGGTAAAAGTGTTATTTTAAGTACTAAAAGCAGTATTATATTCTATGAAAAGGTTGTCATGCCAAAGTATTTACCATTTCAAAAATATGAAGTACATCCTACAACTTAAAACAAAAATAGTTCTCAAACACACAACTGTGTATAAATTCAGTATAAGCAAGAGAATTTAACCATACCAAAATAGAGCAGCAGAGATCTTTAACATCCCAAGCGAAGCCTGCCGACCTTTTTGACCATGACCCATAACATGATGATGTTGTAGCACAAAATATTCCATCATCGATACCAACCAATATTTGACCAAGACCCATAACATAAAACGAGAGTCGCAATAGAGAAAGACAGGAGTCGGAGTTATAGGAGGCAATTTATCTACGTAATATTCATAGTCTACCTATAGATCAAATCCATGTCAACAACTTCCCTATCATCTATTAAATTGGAAAGAATAGACGAGTTCACCCTCTTCAAGCTACCTCTATACATGCTTTCGAATATTGCAACCAGGGCTCATGCACTTGTAGTAGCTCCTGCAAAAAAATAGTATAACTTGCTTCTGTTAGAAAGTTTCCTAAAAATCTCTGTTTTCCCTGGACTAGCTTGTCATCATCATTTTCCACTTACAAACAGGTATAAGCAACCACAAACATATACAATTGTATCTAGAATATCAACCTCGCTTGTTGTTTGAACCTTAACTCTTGAAGGAACATTCATGTCAATATTACAAACAGGTTCACGAACTGCTCTTGAAGCAACACTAATGTCAATATTACAAACATCTAGCTTCCAGAATCCAAATACATTATAGTGCATTATAAATCACAGAGAAAATACCAAACTTGGTTGACCCATCTCCATGAAAATTATTTTTTTAAAAAAACTTTGGAGAGAATAATACCTTATTTTTGACTCGGTCTTGTTTCCCTCTCAGTCACATGCGATTGAGACACTTCCATACCTCCGGGGAGTCCTCCTTGGCGGCAAAGACAGAGAACCTTGCGGCGCGATCGACCAGCATGGCGTTGGTAGGGAACTTGGGAGAGCAGCGGAGGGGGAGCGGCAAGGGCCAGGCAGCGGCAATGGCAGCAGCGGCGGATGAGGACGATAAAGGGATCGTGGTCATCGTTGTCGAAGGGGGATCGGACTGGTGGAGGAGCTCGACGGCCTGGCTCGGCAGGAGGTCGAGAAAGGCGGTGAAGGAGGTCCCGGACGCCGCCGTGCCGCCACCATGCTCTGGATCTCCTCCACGAAGGCTCGAAGAGGAGGGTGTCGGCCATCTCGTCCGGCGAGTAGATGGTGCCGGAGTTTCCTGATCCGACGCCGGAGCTAGGCCCCGACTACATCGATCGAAGCCAAATTGGGAGAAATACGTAAAGAAAACCTAAATTTCTAGCTCGAAAACCCTAGCTTTAAAGAGTTGAGGCACAGACTCATTTTTTTTTCAATTGAAAGAGAGGGGCTCATTTTGGAAGAGAGAGTGAAACCCTAGAGAGTGGAAGGAGAGGAACGTTTGAGTGTTTGAGTGGAATGAATAATTTTCGAGCAGAACTAAGAAAAAAAGAGAGCGGCCGAGGCGGGGAACCAATTTTTTTTTTTTTGGGACCTCCTACAACGTTCAAATCTAGAACCTCGTAAAAGTACACACTATACATTCATATCTAAAAAAAAATGTTATAAAAATTCAAAAACTCATCCAAACCGTTGTATGAAGAGACGTTTATGAATCTTTATAACGTTTTTTTTAAAATACGTTACAAAAATATTTTTGTGAGCATTATAATGTATTTTTCTTGTAGTGAGCTTGAGCTCAAAGACAAGTTGATATCCGATGGTCATGCTCCAGCAAATCAAGATCCAAGAACAAATGGGGAATCCAATGCACCTTCTCATGCGCCACCTCCTATTGTGAACCAAGAACTATCGCGGTCATCTGGTCCGCCAATATCGGAAGACATAGAACATGCTCTCAAAGAGTTGTACGCTCACTTTGATACCAAGGACAAGTGAGAATCACTACAAAAGTTGGGGATCCGGCAACCATATCCCTCTGAGTGGGATAACGTGGTGTACCCTCCCAAGTATAAACCTCAGACACATCTTTTGATGGAAAAGAGTATCCCCGTCGATACTTGAGGTATTTTGCCTCTGTTACGGGGCATCTACCAAAAGACGACGCCCTGCTCACGAATCTATTCGCCGGGGCACTGTAGGGTAGCATATGAGTGGTTTTGCAGCCTCCATGATAATTGCATCTCGTCTTTCGATGACTTGAAACATCTTTTTCATGCTTGGTTCTAAGGAGGAGGGATGGATATGAAGATGTCCTCTCTCATGGACATTATCCAGAAAGAAAAAGAGCCTGTTCAGGCCTACATCGAATGCTTCCGCCAAACGGCCCTAAGGCTTCCACATGGTATGCCTGAGCCTGTGCTTATGGACTCATGCCGCAAGAATATGCTTCCTATGATCAAACTCTGGCACAATGCTTCATGCATGAAGTGGACGTCATTCATTATCGGTGCTGATAGTGCCGAAAAGAATGCTCGGGATGCACGCTTGCTAGGGCTGAACTTCCCTACACTCGGGGACAAAGGGAAGCGCCTGTCTAGCAATAACCCTGTCAACACCAACAAGGACGGAAAGGGGAAACAAGCCATGACCGTCAATATTTCCAAGGGTTTAGCATCTGTGAACCAGAAGCCGGCAGAAGTGCCAAAACCGAAGGAAAAATATTCCTTCAATGATGAAGATGTGTTGGAGCTCTTTAACGTGCTAATGATGGGCGAGAAGTTACAACTCCCACCTCCCAAGCGTTCTGACGAAGTGGATAAAGTGGACAATTCCAAGTACTGTTACTACCATTAGTACGTCTTCCACTCGATTATGAAAACAAGACGGTCACTGCTAACATGGTGCCCTCCAATTCGACAGCTTCCCGAAGGCGGAAGCCCAAGATGGTGTTGTCCCCATTCTGAGGACGATAATGGAAGTCGTCAATCTTCTACCGGCCCACGACAATGCTCCGAGCCTAATCCCACTTACGACGCCGCGAGGCGAAGTGATACCGGTCTATCCCGATCTTATCCCAGACATAATGCTACCCACAATACGCTCTGTCATAGGGAAGAAATCCAAGTGTCGAATGGTGTCTATCTCGACCGATGAAGGCTTGTCGGTACTCGCTATAGCCAAACTTACCAGCGAGAAGACAATCGAGCGCCGGAGGAAGAAGTCCCTCCACCTGCAGCTGCTACCACACCCGGCACTTTGGAAGCAGGTCCATCTCAACCTCTTGTAGCAGACAAGTAGAAGCATAAGGAGGTTCGCTTTGATAAACCCCTGAAGAAAGACTCAGCGGTGCGGCCTATCAAGCCCTATAACTTTGATATATTGGCTCAACTGGCCAATACACCTGCTAGGCTTTCGCTCTTTGAGCTCCTCCGTCTCTCCAAAGAGACTCGTGATGCCCTAAGCGAGGCATTACTGAATGTTGATACCTTCCTCTGATACCACTTTGTCATGCCCCGATCCCGCTAGGGTCGTTCGTCCTCGCTTTGATCCATGCGGGATCGTTCGTCGTCACGAAGGCGTGATGCCATGCAAGCCTAAGTTGTAGTTACACAAGGCCAGTACCTGCACAATACAACTAGACAAAGCAAAACACACGCACACAACATATTTAATTGCAGAAAATCAAATATTGGACACAGAGATTCGAAATGGAAATACTTCTTTTATTGATTCTTGATAGGATTACAAAGTACAAAGCTTGCGACTCAAAATATCATAGTTTCTCTTACATATCTCTCTCTCTTTGAAACTCTTTTCAAAATAGCCATAATGCCCCTACATCATATCATTTTATTACAAAGTCGAAAATGAAAAGACACCTTCAAAGAAAAATTTGCAACTTTACTGGAAATAAAAGTAGCTTTGAGGCAATCCACAAGCTCTACTGGGCTGGACGAGCTTTAGCGCCTCACTTGAAATCTTCCTATCTCCTTGTCAACTGAATAGGATGCCCACAACGTAGGTCAGTACACATCTTGTACTGGCGAGCGACTTTTGGCCGAACTCACAAATATCTAGACTAAGTCAACATGTGGAGCTAGCATAATTTATTATGTGATCTTTCTACTTGTCTAGGTTCATTTTAACAATTCATAAGAAACATGACAATAGAAACATTTCATAGCAATCTGACCCATCGTCGACAGTCATCCCTGCACGAAAACAGGTTAGCACAATTTGCATATATAAAGCATACTTATTTTTCGTCCCTATACGTTAGGTTTGTAATAATTCTTGTCTATATGCATGAGGCTAACTATTTGTTGGTCCACGGGTCATTCCCCGTAATTAGCCGCTGTGACTCTTGGTTCAGTTCGTCGCTAAATGGACACTCTATACACTGAGATTTCTTTACCTGAGGGTGTTACTCTAATCCCCCCTAAGCCGAGCAGTTCAGGCGCCCCCCAAACTGGTCGTGAGGATTGCCCTTGTGCACAAGCTGTCCGAGACCAATGCATGAATGCAACTCTATCAAGCAAATCTCTATGATGACAACATATGCATCATTCAGTATTTTCGTCTTACTCTTTTTCTCTATACGACAAGCCATATCCTCTCTATCATATAACTTTAGCAACATTTACCGAAATCTCTTTGCAGCATAATAAAAAGCCGGTAACATTCATATCGAACACGAGTAAGGCAACTGTTCCTTGATTTTAGCGTATGAGTCAATTCTTTGTTTCTTATCTTTTGTTGGTTGGTATCGTTGATCAGCGAGACGAGGCAATAGAGTGGACTAGAGATCATTTTTATTAGGGAGTGGAGATAAATGTTTGCCCGGTTAAAGCAACTCACAAAAAGAATCTTGTTTGAGAGAATAAGGGATTTCACGCAACGATCATGTGCCGCCTATGCGTCCTCCTACATTGGCACCAACATTTGATTAGCATACTTCGGTCTCTTTCTCTCAAGTTTCGGAATGAATGCGCAATGCGATGAAAGAGAACAATAAAAACCAAGCATCGAAATCCAATACGAAAACGTATTCATCAAAACCAAGCAGCAAAAGAAAACATCCAACAGAACTCTTGGATTTATTTCAATAGAAGCCTATCCATTAATTTGAAAGGTTCATTGCATTTCATCCGTGATCAATCGATACCAACAAAGGTTTCCCCAAATACTCAGTTCAAGAATGAGTCAGCAAGCCGTAGGTATTACATAGTGGACCACGAGGAGCCGGGCACTACACAATAGACCCCTGTACTATACATGATACATTGGTGCCATCAAGGTCGATCGTATCCACATCGACCATGGCTCTTTCCTCAGCATAATTCCCAGGAGCTTGCTCCAGACTTTGGGGATACCGATGCACCGTTTGACCGCATCTAACACCACGATCAGCGGTTTCAACGCCGAAAAGAGCCATCCATTGGGCAAGATCTGTTTGAAGTGCCAGATAGGTGATCTCTAGACATATGTCACTTGTTATGTCATTGATGCAGACATATCTTATAATGTCTTGTTAAGACGTCCGTGGATCCACGAATAAATGGTCATACCTTCCACCCACCATCAATGCATGAAGTATGTGGCCAACGATGGGACCATCAGGACCGAGCTTGCAAACATCGATCCCTTTCGAGGACTTGAGGCATACTGCACTGATGTTGACTTATATAAACCAGTCCCTTAGGACGATGATGCCAATGATGCAAACGATGAAGCAGAAACTGCAACGAAATCTGAAGAACCGTTGAGGATCCAATTGAAAGGGAAGCCTCCCCAAACGCCAGCTCTACTCATGGCCAAGCTTCACATAAAGGCCCCTGCCTCCACTCAAGAACCCATCAGGGTTAAGTTACCCCGAAAGGCCCCCGAGGTAGCTCTAAAGTCCCGAGATCCTCCGGCTTCAACTCCTCTGGTCGTCAAGCTCAAACGGAAGCCTCTGTCATCTTCTTCCATGGCTGTTCCGGTCCTTACGGATGAAGAGCTAGGGGATTATATATATGCCAATACTGAGTTAGCTTCCTTAGATAATGTAATCCCTAGGGATAAAATTTCTTATTTTATTAATAGAAAGTTATCTTTGAATTACTCTTATGCACAATAGAATACTATATATGTCTTAGATAATGCTTTGGGTATGTCACAAACTCAAGTAACAACCACTAATGTAATAAGCCGAATCGTCCCGTCTCGAGACGCTTACTTCGTGGTTCCAGCAAGAAAGAAAGATGAGGAACCCATCATCTTCTGTCGGGTAGAACGTCCCTAAAACTCACTCCCGCTAAACCAGAAACCGATAACGACAAGATACAGATCTACCGTTACATTAACCAAGCCAAACGCCTCATCCAAAAGATGGGATATGACTTGACAAGTGGCAAAGGTCTGAATTATGGTAAGGGTCGACGCATTTCCTTATGACTTTCTGTCCCAAAAGAAAAGTCTCAAAACTACTACCATCGTACTCGCCGGAGGTTGGGTTATGTTACGCCCACAACAACTTCGGAGAGTTCAAAACCTGAAGTCATGATGCACTCTCACTCCTCTAATTCCTCAGCTTGGGACTCCAATACCAGTATCAGTCAAGCCTTCAAGAATATATTGTCAGTCAATAATGTCTCTACAAACCCCCCCAATCGAGGAGTAAGACCAAACACTGGAATTCTTCAAAGAAGAACCCTGGGTTCAATGTCTAGGATCTCAATGGGAGTAGCACTTCGAACAGCGAGAACCTTCCACCGAAGACGATGTCATACAAATCGACCTAGGAGATGAGTCTTCACCTAAGCCCATCTTCACTAGCAAAGGCCTGACTAGGGAAGACAAAGAATCTCTGATACAACTTATCCGAGAGTACATCGATGTCTTCTCTTGGAGCTATGAAGACAAGCCGGGTTTAGACCTGCAAGTCGCAATGCACCGACTTAACAGTCTGCCCAATGTTAAGCCTGTTAAGTAGCAACAGCATCGCTTTCGTCCTAACATCATGGATACTATCGAAAAAGAAGAGGACAAACTCATAGATGGTGGGTTTATTCGCGAGGAGCAACATCCAGATTGGGTGGCCAACATCGTTTCCATTACTATAAAGAATAGAAAAAATCCAAGTATGCATCGACTTCAGGGACCTCAACTTCGTCTTCCGAAAGATGAGTTTTCTCTTCCGATCACCGACGTGATGATCGACAACACATGTGGTTTCGAACGTATGTCCTTCATGGATGGGTTTTTGGGCTACAACAAGATCAAAATGTTCCTTCACGATAAAAAGCATACCTCATTCCGAACTCCAAAAGGAATATACTGTTACACAGTAATGCCTTTCAATTTGAAAAATGCTAGGGCGACATACTAGCGGGCTATGAGCACCATATTCTGCAAACACCGACCAAGTCTAACCATTTGGAGGACTTGAGGACGGTAGAAGAATGTTATGTTGATGACATTATAGTCAAAAGTCGGAGGAAGGCTAACCATTTGGAGGACTTGAGGACGGTGTTCGACTTAATGCGGACACATTGGCTAAAGATGAACCTGACCAAGTCTTTCCAAGGGGTTTCTGGTGAGAAGTTTTTGGACTTCATCGTCAAGGCTAAGGGTATTCACATAGGCCATCCTGGACATGGCTTCCCCAAAGAATCTTCGTGAGCTTCGAGGCCTGCAAGGATGCTTGGCACGCATCCAAAGATTCATAGCAAATCTTTCTGGACAATGCCAACCCTTCACTAAGCAGATGAAGAAGGGGGTTTCTTATGTATGGACCAAGGAATGCCAATAACCATTCGATGATATCAAGAAATCTCACCAGTCCTCCAGTTCTGGTAGCCCGGGTCATGGAAAAGCCTTTTCTATTATACGTTCGGGCTATGAACCATTCTTTTGATGCATTGCTAGCCCAGAAAAATAGCGAAGGCCACGAGCCAGCGATCTACTATCTGAGTAGAATCATGATTGGTGCCGAACATCGGTATAATCCTGTTGAGAAAGAATGCCTCGCTCTAGTCTTCGCCATCCAAAAGATGTGCCACTATATAGCTGGATAGACGATCCACATCATCTCTAGGGTCAAACCTCTCAGGGTCCTTATGAAAAAGCTGGAAGCATTAAACTCACGATTAACTACATGGGCAATCCTATTATCGCCTTATGACATGGTGTTCGTACCACAAAAGGCGGTCAAGGGTCAAGCCTTAGCCGATTTCTTGGCAGCACATCCTGTGCCGGAAACGTCAAAACTATATGATGGCATTCCTGATGAGGTCTTGGAGTCCAACACGGTTGCAGAAGATCCCGTATGGCAAATATTCTTCGACGGTGCCTCAAGGATAGTCCCCAAAGGCGAGATCATCACATGAGTAGAAGTAGTCCTCGTCACTCCCGAAGGTATAGTCATTCATCGTGCATATTTTCTCATGGAATCATGCACCAATAATGTTGCTGAGTACAACGCACTTATCATCGGACTCCAACTCGCCAAACAACTGGGGGTTGATTACCTTGAGGCCTGTGTAGAGGCATGAAAATTTCAGTAGTCTTGACAACCATGCGCCCAAGCCAGGGAGTCATATGCGCCCAAGCCAGAGCAAGCTATGCGCCCAAGCCAGGACAGCCCACATGCGCCCAAGTCACTAGAGCAAGCTATGCGCCCATGTTGATAGCATACATCCCCTATGCGCCCACTTTGGACTCTTCCAAAAGGGAGCGCATAGTCCTATTTCAGGCTATTTGCCCATGTCAGGACATCCCCTGACTCGGTCAAACCTACAATCAATCGTGCGTCGAAGCATACAGCCACATCAGTCTCCACGAGCAGTCGTGCACCGACGCATGCGGCCATGTTAACCCCACGATCAACCTACGATCACGAAGTCTGCATGCGCCTACACTCTATACTCCCAAAGCAGGACTATATGCCCACATGAAAATTAGTATATTTTCTCATATGGACACATAACATCATTCCAGCACGGAAATGACTATAAAAAGGGGTCTCATACCTCTTCAAAAGACAGAACGGAGAGCATTTCAAGAGCCAAATTGATGTACTTCTTGCCAGTGAGTCTAAAGTTAGCAATTTTCTTAGGTTTTCTCCCACTTTTGTAATCGGAGTGTCAACGAAGTAAAGGAGCAACTGCCGTTCGATCTCCATCGTCCCATTCCCCAGAATTTTTTTTGTACTCGGGGATCCTCAGTGCAGGATCTCTCAGGCATACTCGATTTGTGGTACCTTGAGCTAATAAGAAAAGACAACATTTTTTTTTCTTTTTTGTGTGTGTCCACAAAAATGGCGACTCTGCTGGGGACTACCTTTTCTTCTGACGAGAAAATGGTGACGCAATCTGATACTGATAAAGTGGAGAGCACTCAGAAGATGTTGATCGTGAAGTTCGATCAGCAAGCGTTTGAAGAGATGCTCGAGAGGGACGGCTCTACTCCCTCAAAATCAGTGAAGCCAAACAAGTCTCGCAAGACTTGGCTTCCGAAGGCTCGTGGTGCATATCCTGCCAGTGTCATAGAATATATGCAAACGAAGGACTCTGTCACGTGGGCGCATAGGCCTTCCACGTGGGCACATGGAGCTCCTCTATGGGTGCATAGCTCTGCCACAGAGGCTCCTGACATGGAAAAGACGCATACTATTCTGGGCTCTACTAGCCCAACGACTTCTTTCTTGTGCAATCAACAATAGAGTGTTCAACGCTCGATACTTGGCAAAGAAAAAAACTACGATGCCAGGAATCGAAGTGTTTGACGCTCTGGGCAAACTCAGCGAGGCTCACAAATGAAAGAGGCGAAACTGGAAGAAAATAGTGCTGCGCAGCATACGCCCAAAGCTATGTGCCCAAGAGGGTGTGTGGGCGCATAACTCTGGCCAGAAGTCTTCTGTCTTTGACAGACTATGCGCCCAGGGTCATACGCCCAAGGCTATGCACCCAAGCTCTGCTGACCCATACTATGCTCCCACATCCAGGAAGCTCAGGCATGCTGCCAAGACTTCTGGGAAGCATGCACCTAAAGACAGACTCCAGGGTCTATGCGTCTACAGCAAAAAGACAGGCCCCAACGTATATAGCACGGGGCTGTATTCAAGGTCATCACAGAACTTAGGTGTGGGGGTTGCCCCTGCACGTGAACTAAGTCCGGATGCACCAACTCTCTTTACAAACCCATATGCAAAGCTTGGCAATGCATGTGACATGGGTTTTAAGGCGAAACTCCCTTCCGCTGACTTACGCGACATGATAAATCATAAGCGTAAAACAAGGGAGGATATGACAATTCATGGCATACATCTGTGCACTAGTATTGTCATCAACTGTTGCTGCTCTAAAGCAACGAGAGTGCCTCAGAGGCAGTCCGTATTTCGACGACTGCATCACAAAGATGATAAAAAGTCGCTGTGTGTTTCATCCAACATGGCTTCATGGGGTCCTCCTTACGGGAGCCCCAATCAAAGAAGGTGGACCACAAATCCAACTTTTTCTCTCAGTTCTACGAACAGAAGAAGAAGAAGTCTGCCAACAGATAGCCAACGAGCTGTTACATTTGAAGGAGTCTATATGGGTACTCGATCAAGGACGAGATTCCATATAAATGACGAGGACTCCCAAGCTGGAGGTGATGATCCTTCAGCTGGGGGTAGTATTCCCTCAGAGTCTAAAGCATATGACCTTCACACCGGGGGTAGCCTTCAAGATGACGATGATCTCTCTGAGTCTGACGGTGACTATCTACCTCCCCTACCTAAAGACGGGAGACTTTTTTAACTCAGAGACAAACAATATCAGCACCAGTTGTACTGTTTCCTCTGTTCATACTCGCATGTTATCTATATACATGGCGAATAGAGAGAGACCTGAAGAATCCAGTGATCAGACCAACAAACGGCTAGAGGGTCTTGAAACAACATTTGTCAAGATCACTGATATGCTTACCAGTATCATGGCGGTCCAAGCTGTTGGGGCTGTTCCTCCACCTCAACCAAACGTCTCAGCACACGTTAGTCTGGCTCATAGCAACAACCCTCCTTCACTACAGAAGGAGTATCGTTCCGTTGTGCCTCCTTCAAATCTTGCAACAACTGGGGGTGGTCCTTCACCAACGACGCCTGACAACCGTACAGTAGTTGTTTCTCAACATCTGCTCAATCAACAGGATGCAATTGATTCTCTTGTTGCCCGTCTCGATACCATCTCACATAAAGACGAGCTTCAGAAGATGGGGATATCTCAACCTTATCCTCCTGAATGGGAGAATGCTACTTGCCCTCCTAACTACAAGCCACTGATGCTAAATTCATTTGACGGGATGACTTCTCCCCGCCAACACATGACATACTTCAATGTGCAGACTCTACACTTACCCAAGGACGACCCGTTCTTGTCAAAGCTGTTTATTAGCACCTTGCAGGGGGTAGCTTTTGAATGGTTCTGCAATCTGCCTGACGGTTGTATTAATTCCTTTAAAGATTTGGAGAGGTTATTCCTCAACAGGTTTTATGAGAGTGGCATGCATGTTAGTATGTCCACCCTCATCAAGACCAAGCAAAGGAGGACTGAGTCTATTATTACTTTCATCGAATGCTTCAGGTGACTAGCATTGAAGATGCCCTTCGGTATACCAGACTCAGAACTTATGGATACTTGTTGACATAACTTCCTTCCTACAGTAAAGTTCTGTCTGGGTATACATAAGTACAATACATAGCCTGCTTTCATTGGAGCCGCTGATGCTGCTGAAAATGGCATCCCTAATATGGAATTACTGGGGTTGAAGACACCCAGATCTGAAGACAAAGGAAAGCACCCTCAAACTATCCCTGTCCGTGGGGGTAAAGGGAAAGAAGTCTTGAAGGTCGACACTTCCAAGGGAGCTTCCAATTCTCAGGGCGCTCCTGACAAACCTAAGGAGACTTTCTCCTTTGACGAGGATGATATTATTACCATTTTTCACACATTAACGAAGGGTAATAAATTGACATTGCCTCCACCATGACGTCCTGTAGAGGTGAACCAACTCAACGATCCCAAGTATTGTCTTTATCATCAGTACGTACACAACTTTACCAAGGATTGTATCGTCCTGAAGAAGAAGATACAACAGCTTATCGATAGCCAAGTGATCAACCTCGAAGCTGAAGACAAGGTCATATCTTCTAACATTATCTCTCTTCAATTTGGTGACTTTCCTCCCACAGAAGTCCCAGACGACGTAGTCCCAATCTCCAAGGCAATAATAGAAGTTGTCAACCTGCCGCCAGCTCGCAACTCAACTTTGGTGCCACTCACAACTGAACGTGGTGAGATCAAGTGGGTCCATCCGGACCTTATGCAAGAAATGACGCAGGGGGTGATATCTTCCAAAGTAAAGAGCGGCAAGAAATATAAATCATGCCATATGGTGTCTTCTCCTATTTACGAAGTTCGATCTGGCGAGACGCGATCTGGGAAGGCTTACCTACGGACTTATGACCCTGCACAAGAAGAAATAGTACCTTTTCAAGCTCCTGCTGCCCGCACAAGTTCAGAAGTCGGTCCGTCTAATTCCTCAACTATCGACAAAGCCAAGCAGAAGGAGACGCGATTTGACAAGTCTCTGAAGGCGCCAACTCCTGAAGGCATGGATCGGCCTTACAACTTTGACATACTGTCATAGCTGGCCAATACACCTACCAGGTTGTCTTTGTTCGATCTATTGTAACTCTCCAAAGAAATGCGGAAGGCCTTAAGTGAGGCATTACTACATCTCGACTCTTATCTCGCTGAAGTTAAAGCCCACGCTGAAGATCCTGTCTCCTGTCCTCACTACCACAGTACTATGGAAGTGGTGCCCAATATTACCTTTTCACAGGAGAACATGCTACTAAAAAGCAATCATCATGATAGACATCTGTACTATATAGGGTATATCGGGGTGATTAAGGTAGATCGGATGCATATCGATCCAGGTTCCTCCCTCAGCATTATTCCTAGAAGTTTACTCCAAATTCTAGGAATCCCTCTGCACAAGCTATCTGAAACCAATACAACTATCATGGCTTTCAATGCTGAGAGAAGCCACCTGCTGGACAAGATCCGTCTCAATTGCCAGATTGGTAATCTTCGAACCGAGATTTCTTGCTATGTAATCGACGCCAATGTATCCTACAACATCTTGTTGGGACGTCCATGGATACACGAGAACATGATCGTTCCTTCTACACTTCACCAGTGCTTCAAGTACGTCAACGGTGATGGCATCGTGAAGACGGAGTTTGCCGATGTCGATCCTTTTAAGGGCATTGAAACCTACTACGGAGATTCGGTACTTGATCAATCTTAGCCTCCCAAAGACGACGGTAACGAGGCTGATGATGAAGCTGAGTGGGTTCATCTGCCAGTGATGGTCCCTTGATTATCCGAGTCAAAGGACGTACTGTCACGCCCCGACCCGGAATCACCCAAATCATCGTCATCGCAGGGGGCGTGATGCCGTACGAGCCTGGAGTTGCGCTCATACAAGGCAAGATGACAAGTTCTCAAATGGTTATCTTTGAGTTGATATTAACAACGAAAGGAAAACAGAGTATACGAACCAATTCTCTTTATTGATATTCGAACTTGAGATTACAAAGGCTTTCGATAGCCCACCAATATATGCCTGCTTGGCTACAACACTCAGGTTCTCTCTTGCCCATAAAAGATTTTACCATTCCATACATCATGCCTTCTATATCTCGGCCGCATCAATCTTGTTGTAAGTCCGAGCGTCAATGCGATCGTACGCTTCAATACGCTTCGGTATTCCAAGCCTCTGCGCGATCAAGCGAAGCTTCGCCACGAGCAATCCATTCCCTGCACCCTGCATGAAAGCTGGTGGAAGATCAGTATGTTCGTCCTCGTATGTACTGATGCAAAGACCTTCTTTCTAACCCGACATTGTAGTATTTATGTTGAATCATGCAACTTAGCTTATGATCTTGCTACATTCTCCTCAGGGTCGATTTTATGGCATATTCGAAAGCGTAAAGCATGTTATCATGGCAAGCATGTCATTCAAATTGAATAGGCAAGCAGACAAGCAATCTTGTATTTGATTCATGGCTTACCATTATGGACGCACTCGCCCTTGCACCGACGTAAGGTGGATATGTCCAATTCCTTCCCTGTCATGTTATAAGTGCATCACTAAGCAGGATCTATGTGTGCGGGACACATACGTGCCTACACTTTCAACCAATCGTTCCTTAACTATATGATGGTCGTTTATGTATCCGTGCCGAAATGGACTAAAGGAATTTTTCTTTTATTTTCCTTACTTTCTTTTCTCTCCTTCCTTTCTTTCTCGAATTTGGGTAGCCCGGCGTTTCACGGGTTGGGTCGCTATCCCAAACAACCGAAACTTACTGCTGCATACCATCATTTACGGATTTTCACATCTACAACCAAGTGCTAATCGGACTTCACAGATGTGCGCCTATCAAAGATTATATCCCACCTAGGCCGAACGGTCCCGGTGCCCCGGTGTACCCGTTCGGAGGGAACATTCCATGTACGAAAGATATCACAATTATCTCAAGTCCATTCGACCATACAACGCTCTATTTTCAAACAACCAACATAGTCTTTAGTACGAGACTCAGGCTTTATCAAACAACCAAACATATTCTTGAGTCCGAGACTCAGACTTTATCTCATATTTCTTCCATTAACTTTCTATGTTCTTACATTTCATACTTTGTTTCAATGTTCAATGGCATCATGCCTCAACTCAATATTCGTCAACCGAATGACCCGAAGGTCCCGAACACCTTTCGAGGCATCATGTCATATCCGACAGTTCTGCCACATTCATGTCACAACTGTATTCTTTCGCAACGAAGCCATCTTTTATGATCTTGTGCACGTAGGCACATTTTGATACATTTATCATCTTTCCTTCGCGTTGTGCACTTGCTGTACGCATCGAAGCCATATTTCCATGTTCTATGCCTTAGTATTCAATGTTCGTGGCTTGCACGCTAGGGCGCTCGCCTATTGTCTTTCAATTTTCTAGCCTTTCTAATTCGTGCGCGAAGGCACGGAATGGCTCGTGCACTAAGGCACTCGCTGAATATAGTTATCCCATGTTCTTGCGGCTTGTGCACCGTGGCGCTCGCCTTTGCGATATCCAATGTTCCATAGCGACTCGTGCATTTGAAGCACGTTTTATTTCAATTGTTCTAACTAGTGTTTGACTCACACTACGACTTATCTTCCGATCGGATCATGCCCGTGGCGTCGATTGGTTAACTTAGCATATAATGATATATTTTGACTTAGGCATGAAAGAGTAAAAAGAAGAGTCAATTCTCCTACCTTGAATCGATACGCCTTGTTGTTTTGCCGAGCCGATGCGGGTCAATTTTATAACTTCGTTTTACGGCCAACTCTCCTGACTTAGCCATTCGAGCACTTCGTGCTTCATTGAATTATACGTCCGATTTGGCTTACCGTGCCCAAGTCTCAGCCCGTTGCAAGACGACGATTTGGTTTTGCGAACCCCTTACTGAATAAGGTAGAATGCCGACCTCTAATATTTTAGCGTAAACGTATAGCCTGCACATAAAACCAACTAAAATCAATACTTGAATCGATTCATACTTGCGCCTTGGTCGATTCAATTTCTTAGAATCTTCGAGCCGTCTCAACGCACTTATCCTTCGGGACAATGCGGTACTTCGTATCGATTCAACTCGATGCATACATTGGGACAAGGCAACTCTTCGCATCGACTTAGTTCGATGCGTTGCTCGGGACAACGTAACTCTCGTATCGATTCACATCGATACATTTTATTCGGTCAACGCGACTCGTTGATTCAACGTCTCAGCATAATATACCATGCGAAGCGGGGCATTACAGAATATACAACTCAAAACAAGGTTCATCCTCGAACCAAAACCAACACTCCAATTAAGTATTTTATAGATCGTTTTACGATCTCGTCCCACCAATGTTGTTCGGTCTCACACTATCTTGCAAGCTTTTCATTAATAATTCAAAGTCTTTCCTGCAGCTCGATTTGAATTTGTATACAACTCGATTTGGATCCGTACCTATATTCAAGGCGTCCCAAAGATATATGTATTTCGACCAAGTCCAGTGGTAGCAAATTGGAACAAAGCTGACAGGTAATTTGAATCCTATGCTTGCCATCTCGTACTCTCGATCGGACTTGGGCTCTAGTGCTTGTTCTCGTAATTCCATTGTATATTCATATTGATACACATGCGATCATCCAACAAAAGTCAAGGCATATGATACGATTCAAAAATCGTATTTCTCACTTCGTAAATTTCATCGGGACTATCAATTCTATGCGTCGCATCAAGCCGTCGGGCATCTGATCACAACGAGTCTCCGCAATGTCTTGCGCTCGACGTCGCTACCCAACTATTTCTGAAGTTTTGCTTCGTAACTTATTTCGATACGATTTTCTTTGTTGACTTGCAAATGCATCAACATTCAGGGCTACGTCCGCTAGGTTACTTACCTAGACACCGTGCTTAAATTCTCCCAACACAACATTAAATTGACATTGTACAAAGGCCACAATCTATCCGACACAACAGTTTATATAGAGGCGACGGTGCTCAAGGCAACAATCGCTTTGACTCAAAGTCTCTACGATGTATCTTACATTCGATTCCTAACGAGTAGGAATTCACTAGCCAAATTCCCAACTTATCCGTCTCGCAACATCGAATATAAGTTCAATTCACGCAAGCTCAATTGCAATAGTGAATCTGAATCTAATGACATAAATCGTAAGTCATTCCCTTATCATTCCCTCCTCGTGCATAGCACGATTCTCGCAATCGCCTATCCGAATCACCAAGTTTGTTGGTGAATTTCTAGTTCGATCGTCGACCAACATAACCATTCAAGCACTCATCCGACGAATACTCAAAATCTAGCTACATCATTCTCAATCAAAAGCTATTCCAACAATTTTCGATTGCCTAGACTTATCGTCAACATGCATCATATTTTCTTTTTTGATGCAATTCCATATGCGACATCGCACGGGTCATCTTACGGACTGCAACATTTAATTTGATTTGATAGTTAAGTCTTCTCGGGTCAGCTGTCCCGAAGCTACGCTCGATAATTATGGATCATCACCGAAGGACAGCACTACGAACCATGCTATATCTTATTTCAGAGCCAAATCACGTTCCGACGATTTCTATACGACTACCTAATTTCGGATAAAACTATTTCCATCGGCGCAACTGATGCGTAACTATCCTCCGAGTAAAGTCATGCACTACCGTCGATGATTCTGCTATTCACAAAACATCTACTCGTATTGAGTTCGAGTCTATCTTATTTGCGATCGACACACGAGATGCTATACGCATCGAACAATCGTCGATGACTTATAGTCACGTCTTGATCAATCACAAAATTCATGATCAACCAGTTCATTCATTCTCGTATTGTTATTTTACAAAATTTGATAACACGAGGCACACTCCATTTTGTATTCTCACATCGTGCTTACGTTTTCTTACGTATCAATCTTGATACACCGTATCGATTTCGATAACGTAAGGTCAACTTTGATTCTGTTTCAACGTCGACAACTTGCATTGCATACGTCTAAGTTCTCCACAACTTTTTCGTACGTCTCGAATCGTTTCTTGATTCGTTGCATTCCGTTATACTTTGATCGCGTGATCGAGTTACCGATTATCCAACATCGAACCCTCGAGTTATATGATCATGCCCTCTAAGTTTTTTTTTGCGTGTTTCAGTCATACTCAAATGAGTTTCGCCGTAACGTAACCAACTATCTCTTAGGCACTCTTTACCCGCGTCAACCAACTCTTTACCGAAGTCACACATCGTGCGATCCGATTATAATTTGCCTCGTCCAACATTACTATCGAGATCGCAAGTCATACGATTCGGTTCGCCTCGTCCAACATTTCTATCGAGATCGCAAGTCGTGCGACTCATTTGTAAGTTCGAGTTTTCCTTTCCCGTTGACTCGATTATTGCTTCAAGGCAAAATCTTTCCGCTAGTCTCGGTCGTCCGACCGACTTATAAGTTCTGTCCGACGTATCATTCATTAATACGAGTCTTGCCTTATAGTTCCAACCGATCTTCGAAGAACACTTACATCAACATATCGTTATACAAATTTTCAATCGAGTCTCGATACTCTCCCGTCTGTTACGGACAAACCTTCCGTAATTCTCACAACGCGTCGATGCAATTCATCGCACAAGTGGTATTATCATATACCACTCAGAATCGAGTCATTCATCGCATACGTGGTATTGCATATACCACTTAGAAATTAAGTCATTTCTCTCGCATTATACTCACTATGAACCAACAATCTCTTCCGACTCACGATTTCCGCAGTGATCGTGCTTGATCACAACCGTAACTTTGATTAAATCAAATCCGACACAACTCGGCCAATTTTTTTATTTGCCAACACAAGTTCGGTGTGCAACCGAACGATTCGTTCTATCGATTTATGATTTCAGTTTCTTCCATTGCATCTTGCGCAACAATTTTTACTTTGACACACATTGCACATCTTGCAATGACTTATTTTCGGCATTCATTGCACCTCGTACAAGGATTTATTTTCGACATCTGTTGCACCTCGTATAACAATTTAGTCCCGACTTTCAAAGTTAATGCTCAAATCCGTTCAACGCATTCGATATTGACTTATCACTTTCGTTGCAATGCATTATTTAAGTTTTCGTATTGGTGCAACCAATACTCACAACCTATTGCACTTCGTGCATAATTTTATTTTTCATTCAACATGTTACATTGTAACAACATCTTAAATCACATTTCACAATTTGTTGTACTTGCAGCAAATAACATTTCACGGCTCGTTGTACTTAATGCAATAAACCCATCACGACTTTCTTAGCAAACATCATGTAATTTCTAAAACAAATGCGGCAAAACTATATGATTTGTATTAGACTTATTGTATGGAACATCCAGTACGGCATCGAGTAGAGTCAAGAGTGATTCGATTGGTGGTGGACAACTTTTAGAATTGTAATGAAGCTAGCGTCCAGAGGAAATTGAGCCTAGAGCTCGGATACTAATTTGTCATGTCCCGACCCGGAATCACCCGAATCATCGTCCTCGCAGGGGGCGTAATGCCGCACGAGCCTGGAGTTGCACTCGTGCAAGGCAAGATGACAAGTTCTCAAATGGTTATCTTTGAGTTGATATTAACAATGAGAGAAAAACAGAGTATACGAAACAATTCTCTTTATTGATATTCGAACTTGAGATTACAAAGGCTTTCGATAGCCCAATAATATATGCCAGATTGGCTACAACAATCAGGTTCTCTCTTGCCCACAAAGGATTTTACCGTTCCATATATCATGCCTTCTATATCTCGGCCGTATCAATCCTGTTGCATGTCCGAGCGTCAATGCGATCACACGTTTCAATACGCTTCGGCATTCCAAGCCTCTGCGCGATCAAGCGAAGCTTCGCCACGAGCAATCCATTCCCTGCACCCTGTATGAAAGCTGGTGGGGGATCAGTACGTTCGTCCTTGCATGTACTGATGCAAAGACCTTCTTTCTAACCCGACATTGTAGTATTTATTTTGAATCATGCAACTTAGCTTATGATCTTGCTACATTCTCCTTAGGGTCGATTCATGGCATATTCAAAAGCGTAAAGCATGTTATCATGGCAAGCATGTTGTTCGAATTGAATAGGCAAGCAGACAAGCAATCTCGTGTTTGATTCGTAGCTTACTATCATGGACGCACTCCCTCTTGCACCAACGCAAGATGGATACGCCCAATTTCTTTCCTGTCATGTTATAAGTGCATCTCTAAGCAGGATCTATGTGTGCGGGACACATACGTGCCTATACTTTCAACCCATCGTTCCTTAACTATATGATGGTCGTTGGCGTATCTGCATCGAAAAGGACTAAAGAAGTTCCTATTTTATTTTCCTTACTTTCTTTTCTCTCTTTTTCTTTCTCGAATTTGGGTAGCCCGGCGTTTCACGGGTTGGGTCTCCATCCTAAACAACCGAAACTTACTGCTGTATATCATTATTTGTGGCTTTTCACATCTACAATCGAATGCTGATCGAACTTCACAGATGTGCGCCTATCAAAGATTATATCCCTCCTAGGCCGAATGGTCCCGGTGCCCCGGTGTACCCGTTCGGAGGGAACATTCCATGCACGGAAGATATCACAATTATCTCAAGTCCATTTGACCATGCAACGCCCTATTTTCAAACAACCAACATAGTCTTGAGCACGAGACTCAGACTTTATCAAACAACCAAACATAATCTTGAGTCCGAGACTCAGACTTTATCTCGTATTTCTTCCATTAACTTTCTATGTTCTTATATTTCATACTTTGTTTCAATATTCAATGGCATCATGCCTCAACTCAATGTTCGTCAACCGAACGACCCGAAGGTCCCGAACACCTTTCGAGGCATCATGTCATATCCGACAGTTCTGCCACATTCATGTCACAACTGTATTCTTTCGCAACGAAGCCATCTTTTATGATCTTGTGAACGTAGGCACGTTTTGACACATTTATCATCTTTCCTTCATGTCATGCACTTACTGTACGCATCGAAATCGTATTTCCATGTTCTTTGCCTTAGTGTTCAATGTTCGTGGCTTGCACGCTAGGGCGTTCGCCTATCGTCTTTCAATGTTCTAGCCTTTCTAACTCGTACACGAAGGCACGGAATGGCTCGTGCACTAAGGCACTCGCCGAATACAGTTATCCTATGTTCTTGCGGCTTGCGCACCGAGGCACTCGCCTTTGCGATATCTAATATTCCGTAGCGACTCATGCATTTGAAGCATGTTTTATTTCAATTATTCTAACTAGTGTTCAACTCACACTACAATTTATCTTTCGATCGGACCACGCCCGTGGCATCGATAGGTTAACTTAGCATATAATGATATATTTTGACTTAGGCATGAAGGAGTAAAAAGAAGAGTCAATCCTCCCACCTTGAGTCGATATGCCTTGTCGTTTTGCCGAGCCAATGCGGCTCGATTTCATAACTTCGTTACATGGCCAACTCTCCTGACTTAGCCATTCGAGCACTTCGTGCTTTATTGAATGATACGTCCGATTTGGCTTACCGTGCCCAAGTCTCAGTCCGTTGCAAGGCGACGATTTGGTTTCGCGGACCCCTTACTAAATAAGGCAGAATATCGACCTCTAATATTTTAGCGTAAACGTATAGCCTGCACATGAAACCAACTAAAATCAATACTTGCATCGATTCGGACTTGCGCCTTGGTCGATTTAATTTTTTAGAATCTTCGAGCCGTCTCAACGCACTTATCCTTCGGGGCAACACGGCGCTTCGCATCGATTCAACTCGATGCATACATTAGGACAAGGCAACTCTTCGTATCGACTTAGTTCGATGCGTTGCTCTGGACAACGTAACTCTCGTATCGATTTGCATCGATATATTTTATTCGGTCAATGCGACTCTTTGAGTCAATGTCTCAGCGTAATGCACCGTACGGAGCGGGACATTACATATACTACTCCAAAAAGTACTCCAAAGCCTCTCACAATCTGGGTTAAAAAGAAGAATCCTAATAAGGTCAAACCATTGACCATCACTCTCCGTAAAATACCTCGGGTGGAATCTGCTGAAGTTCGTCCTCCCAATCCTGAAGAGTTACCCTATGTGGCAAACTTGGCCATGTCTGTGGCTCCTGTTCCAGACAATGATCCCCTCAATGAGTATATCAATACTCAAAATAATGTACCTTCAGTGGATGATGTTATCCCTGAAGAAAAAATTTACATATTTTCTAAGTAAAGGTTTATCTTTGAATTACTTCGATGTCTACCAATCTGTAAACCAGCACATAGATACGATATACGCTCTAGAGCACGGCATAGGACCACATCTCTGTATGTCGGTCACGATGCCTCATCTGTGGGAAAAAGTCTGGCCAGAAGATATCCACTACTTTATCTTTCCAGCTAGAAAGAAGGGTGAAAAATTGATTATCTTTGGTCGAATAATTGACGAAAGAAAGTTCGTTCTGGACTATACTTTTCCCAATCACAACACTGAAGCTGACTATGACTCTAGAAAATACAACTTTTTCGATATAGTTGGCAGACCAAGAATATCATCCAGAACATGGGATATGATATAAAAAGCGACCAGGGGCTAAACTACAGTCAGGGACGACGATTGCCAATACGTCACTTTGCTCCTCCCGGCAAACCCGAGAACTATTATCAACAAAACATTATTGGTTTGGGTTACGTCACTCCTCCAACAACTCCTGAAGGATCAGACATCGAAGTAGATCGTGGTTCTCATTCTTCTGATTCCTGTCTCTGGGATTCAGACTCCAGCATTGGGGACATGTTCAAAGCAATCTTGTCCGTCAACATGGTGTCAGTTGACCAAATTGCAGACGATGTCCAATCGATCGAGCTTGAATAACGGGCTCAAAAGATGGATACTAGGTGGGAGTTATGTTTCGAACAACGTGAACCACCTACTGAAGACAAAGTCATCCAAGTTAATTTAGGAGATGAATCATCTCTTAAACCAATCTTCATCAGCAAAAGTCTATTTGGCGAAGAACGACAATCTCTTATACATCTTATAAGAGAATACATTGACGTCTTTGCATGGAGCTATAAAGACATGCTAGGCTTGGACCCTAAAATTGCTATGCACCGCCTAAATATCTCGTCCAAAGCTAAGCCAGTGAAGCAGCAGCAACGACGATTCCAACCAGATATTATGGAGGCCATCGAGAGTGAAGTCAAGAAGCTTATTTCAAGCGGGTTCATTCACGAAGAACAACACCCTGACTGGGTCGCTAATATTGTGTCAGTTATAAAAAAGAATGGTAAAGTTCGAGTCTGTATCGATTACCGCGATTTGAACTCTGTATGTCCGAAAGATGAGTTCCCTCTACCGATCACCGATGTAATGATCGACAATACTTGCAGCTTCGAGCAGATGTCCTTCATGGATGGGTTCTCAGGCTACAACCGGATCAAGATATTACCCGACGATGAGAAACATACATCTTTTCGAACACCGTTGGGGGTATACTGCTGTACGGTGATGCCCTTCGGATTGAAAAATGTAGGGGCGACATACCAACGAGCCATAAACACAATTCTTTACGATTATTTGTGCAAAATAGTGGAATGTTACGTAGATGATATCGTAGTTAAAAGTCGTCTCAAGGGCGACCACCTCCAAGACTTGCGAATAGTATTCGAACTAATGCGTGCACACCAACTCAAGATGAATCCAACCAAGTATTTTCTGGGAGTTTCCAGCGGCAAGTTCCTTGGTTTTGTTATCACTTCAAAGGGTATACATCTTGACCCGAAGAAAGTGAAAGCTATCCTCGATATGCGTCCCCCAAGAAACCCCAAAGAGCTATGCAAACTTCAAGGAAGGCTAGTCTACATCAGACGCTTCATTTCAAACCTTTTTGGAAGGTGTCAACCGTTTACTCAGCTCATAAAGAAAGGAGTATCTTTCGTCTGGACTGAACAATATCAACGCGCATTTGACGACATCAAGAAGTATCTCACAAGCCCTCCAGTATTTGTGGCTCCAATAATGGGGAAGCCCTTCTTACTATATGTCCTCCCTTGGTGCCCTATTAGCTCAGAAGAATGAAGGCGCCCATGAACATGCAATCTACTACCTCAGCCGTACGATGGTGGGTGCCGAACACAGATACACACCTATTGAAAAGGAATGTTTCGTACTGGTATTTGTTATCAAGAAGACACGCCACTATGTGTCTGGGCAGACTATCCACATCATATCTAAAGTCAATCCTCTCAGAATACTCATGACTAAATCGGGTTTTCTAAATTTCCATTTAGCTATATGGGCAATGCTGTTGACTCCATAAGATATGTTGTTCGTCCCTCAGAAGGTAGTAAAAGGCCAAGCGTTAACTGATTTCCTAACAGCTCATCCGGTGCCAGAATCTTCCAAACTCTACGATGAAATTCCCGATAAAGTAGTGGAGTCTAACACCGCAACTGAGGAAACCCCCATTTGGCGAATGTTCTTTGACGATGCATCAAGAACATGACCTAAAGAAAATATATATCGTGGCCGGAGTAGGCATCGTGCTTGTGTCACCCGACCATCTGGTTATACACCGTGCATATTCTCTCGTGGAACCCTGTACTAACAATATAGCCGAATATAATGCCCTACTGATCGGCCTTCAATTGGCAAAACAATTGGAAGTTGACTATCTAGAAGCTTACGATGATTCTAAGCTAATAGTTAGTCAGGTCCGAGGGGATTATGAAGTTTGTCACGAAGACCTCATCCCATATCACAAAGCGACAATCGAATTGGCTTCTACTTTCGCTGTATTCTTCATCGAGCACATCCCTCGCTTACAGAATCTAGAAGCAGATGCTTTAGCCGGTCTCGTTGCTTCCCTGATCGCTCCTGTCAACACTCAGCATTCGATCACAGTGTCTGGTTGAGAACTATTCTGTGTGAAATATATCTTGCATATTCATCACAGTTATACAACAGAAACAAACGTCAAAGTTAAAGATGGAGATTTTTTTTCATGGACTATGCCATCTATAGAATACTCCCAGAGGACTCAAAGGAAGCAGCGTATGTCCAAAGGCGATCCCTCAAATTTTACTATGATACAGCTACCAAAATGTTGTACCGACGCTCTTACGACGGGCTACTGTTACGATATTTATCAGACACAGAAGCCAAACATGCACTCTGTGAGGCTCACGACGGAGTTTGTGGTGCACATCAACCAGGCCCCAAATTACAAGATCGCCTCAGACGAATGGGTTATTATTGGCCCATGATGATAGCAGATGCTGTTGAATATGCAAAGAAGTGCAGGGCTTGTCAGTTCCACGCCGACTTCATTCATCAACCTTCGGAGTTTCTACACCCGACGGCAGCATCTTGGCCTTTTGAAGCCTGGGGTATGGACGTCATAGGCCCAATCAGCCTGCCATCTTCCAGAGGACATCGGTTCATCCTAGCTATAACCGATTACTTCTCCAAATTGGCGAAAGCTATACGGCTCACCAAAGTAAAGACGTAGAACGTGATCAGTTTCATTGAACATCAGGTTATCTATCACTTCGGCCTACCTCACAGGATCATCCATAATAATGGTCCACAATTCGTGAGCTATGCATACTATCGGTTCTGCGATAAGAATCAAATCCAGAATGTAGCCTCTACTGCCTACAATCCAGTGGCTATATCAGAAGCCTTCAATAAGACCATTATTAAACTTCTCAAGAAGTTCGTGTCTTCAAATAAGCACGATTGGAATGAGAAGCTCGGCGAATATCTCTTGGCCTATCGTACAACGGTCCGTACTCCAACAGACAGTACACCATTCTCTCTGGTTTATGGGAGTAAAGCAGTTCTTCCCCTAGAAATCTAGATTCCTTCTCTTCGAGTAGCCTTAACCAGTGAGTTAACTGCCGAAGAAAGTTACCGTCTGCGACTACAAGAACTCAAAACGCTAGGCAAAAAATGTTTATTAGCTCAGCAGCGTATTGAGCTATACCAAGCATGCCTTTCCAGAGCCTTCAATAAAAAGGTGAAGGAAAGAATCTTCCAAGTTGGCGATCTGGTCTTACCGGTGAAAAGACCAATGGTCATGGCGCACAAGACAAAAGGAAAATTCCAGCGTAAATGGGAAGGTCCTTTCGTTATAGAATCAGTATATTCTAACGGTGCGTATCGTCTAACCAAACCTGACGGTGACTTGCTCATGATGCCGATCAATGACAAGTTCCTGAAGAAATATTATGTGTAACCATTATAAACAGTGTTTACATATTTTCAGTCATGTAAATGTACAGTACAATGTTTATGTGATTCAAAAAAATCATTTAACTATTATTCATATTTCAAGAGTCTTGAATACACCATAGATAATAGGTCCTCTAAAAAGATTCTCCAGTGGATTCATTTTCATTTTAGACTTTGCCAAAACTCGGTCTGACGAAAACAAGTCACGTCCATATTACCGCTGAACTGTTTTTCGATAATTATTTCTCCAGTGGGACGATTAAGAAATATTTTGCCACGTCCATATAACCTCTGAGCAAAGCATTCATCAAAGATAATCACGTCCATATTACCTCTGAATTATCCACTCCTACCTAATGTTATATATCCTTCCACGTCCATATTACCTCTGATCAGATATAGAATATCCTCGGCTATTACGTCCTCATTACCTCTATTAGCAGCTTCTTTCAACTTATTATCTATATTCAAGAACCTTGAATATAAAATGGATAACAAGTCCACATTAAATTTCCCAGCAGAATACCCACCAGAAATATCCTTTACGTCCACATTACCTCTAGTTCTGATATTTCACAAACTTCATTCATGAATTTTGAAAGCCAAAAGATTCTTTATTTAAAACGTCTATCAAAAGACAAAGAAAAGAAAGAGATACAGGAGTCTTGACGGCTAATTGAGCCTATTAGAAGAGAAAATCTAAGGGATACACAATCGATTGATACTATCCCTTAGAGCCGTAATTTTAGCTTCGGACTTCATGGTAGCACGGCGGTGCGCCTCTTCTTGATGAGCAGCCTCATCCTGAAAGGGGATCAAATTCACGTGCTCTCCCTCCAACTTCACCAGCTGTTCTTTTAAGCGGTCGGAAGTTGTGGCGGTCATGGCAGCCTGAGCCAAATAGTCCTCCTGTTCAGACGTCGCTGTCCTCAAGCTGGCCTCCAGTTGAAGAATCTCACTTTAGATCCGCACAATATGATTATAATTCTCAGTAATCTGTGCAGCCAGCTCATTCTTCGAAGCAGCACGTGTCTCACTCGTAGCGTTGAACTGCTCATACTGATCAACCAATTCACTGATCTCCTGAGCGAGGGCATCCTTTCTTGCTTGGAAAGTAGCTTCCTTCTCCGCGAGAGCCGCGATTAAACCCTCGTCTTCTGCACAGAACAGCGACGTCAGGCTCCATTGTTTGGCATCCCAAAATCTGGCCACCTGACCCTCCAGATAATTCATAACCCTCCTTAGAGCATTAGCCCGCTCTTCATAGCCGGCGATGCTCTCAAGGGCTGCCACTTGGCATTCAGCAACAACCTTCACAGGGCCAAAGGCGACGTTCCGATTCAAAACTCTAAGAAGCTTTACTTTCAGGACAGAATAGAAAGCTTTGACGACTTCCTGGGCCATCTCGTCGTCTTCGGTGGAGGTCGTCGGGGAGGAAGCTTGATGAGGTTCTTCCGCTCCAGGAAGAGATGCCTGACAAGAAGCCGAACCTGACAAGAAAATAATATATGTATCAGTAACAAAAGGGGGGAGTGTAAAAGAGTTGTAAGTTCGTACCTTCAGCATTTTTAGTGCCAGCTTGGGCTAAGTCATCGGTCTTGGCTTCAGAAAAATCGAGAGCAGGCCCAGGTTGTTCAAAAAGAACAATATCGTAGCCTCGAGCAGCATCAGGCTGGGTATCTTCTACGACCCCAGCTGGATCGGGAGCAGATTCAACAACAACCACTATAGTAGGTTGTTCAACCTCTCCTTCTGCAGCTGATGTCGGCTTACTAACAGATCCCTCCATACCAGCAAATTCAGAGGAACCAGGGACAACCACTTTTTCTCTCCCAATGTCATGGGCTACCTCCATGAGTGGTTCCTTCTCCTTGTCTACAAGGGAATATACAATGGCAGTTAGCCTCACGAGGAGCAAGCAAAATTGAAGTTGAAAAATCTCATCCAAAGAGAGGTGCAAAGATAACGTACCCACGGGAGGGTGAGCCGATTGGACTTGATTCTTGTCCAACTCTTTCATTATGGCCCCGATATCTGACATCGCCCCCAAGGAGATATCGAAAGAAGGACTGACGTTTTAGTCGCCAACATAATCCGGGCATTTGCCCTGATCATCCTTTGATTCAGCCTCTTTGACTGGGGAAGGTTGAACATCGTCTGTCGGTCGAGGACAATGAGGGGACACTGTTGTCACGTCCACTTCCTCAGATGAGGAGGTACCTGCCTCAGCTGCAACTTCAGGGTCCTGTGCAAAGGACAAACGCAAGGGTGAAAAAGCTTCTAATGGCTTGACCAAAATGGCTATGGAGTCTAGGAAGGGATCTACCTCCCGAACGATAACGGCCCGCAATGTCGTTCCACTTCTTCCAGTTTGCCGGGAAGACCTTCTCAAGGGAGGTGAGCCAGTACCCACTTCCTTGGCTCTTCTTAGGGCAACAGTCTTCTTCTTCCTTTTAAAAGTTGGCTCCTGGGCCAATTCAGTTGAAGCTTTCCTCTTCTGAGGAGGATTGGGAAGCAGAGAATCATCTTTCGTGCCCTCCTTTGGAGGCACTACCGGCTCCCTAAGGATAGCCCTCGGCCGTGGTGCTGCGGCTGGCTTCACGGCTGGAGCAGCGCTCTCCTTCTTACGGCCCTTCGGCGCCTCTCTAGCTCGTTTCACAGATGGGGGGCCAAACCGAGTCCCCAATATCAAGCTCTGTTCACGATCATACCGGGGATGAAAGGTATTGATCTGAATATAAAACTTGGCGGCAGCATAGCACAGGTGGGTCTCGGGCTTATCTGCGGGCAGAGTGAAGATTGCCCCCGTACATCCGGCGTTGTAATATATCTAGGCACGTGCCCCATCAATTATGCTGCTTATTTACTCCAAATGTGGGCTAGCATTTCCCAAAAGGAGCTGGTTGTAGCCAAACTGTCGTGCGAAACGACTCGGCTGGTATGGCTCCAGATAGGCATGGTTCCTGTTTCTGAGCACCAGATGCGACGGCCTGATAGACTGAACCAGTGAAACGCCCCAGCAGTCAAGCTAGTGGTATGAACTCCCTCATCCACTAAAGTATCTCCTGTACTGCCACTGCCGGACGGAGGAGATACTCTGAAGAACTCATAGTTCTGTAAGAAGCTTAAAGCCCTTTGCAAGTAGGTACACCAGTGACGACCCAGTCTGCGTCATGGAATCTGCAAAGAAAGGCGTCTCCCGCCAAAGAGTCCGCCGTCGACCCAACGTTCATCAGGGTAGGACAGTGCAGCAACAGCCACCCCATCAAGAAATGATACGGAAGTTCAGTCCGGGCGAAGTTGGTTCTGCTGTCAGGAGTCACCGCATTTCTAACAAAATCCCGTAGACCCCGTTTAGTAGCACAGACCATCGCGGGAAGCCAGACAAGTCAGTATTCAAATACCAGCTTCACAGCCGAAAGTATTATGCTCCGGCTCATCCTCTCAATAGTCCCTGAACCCCCAGGGACTATACAGTCACGAAGCCAGATCATCAAGAAAGCTTCCAGTACGGCTTTCTCCGACAACGGATATTCAACTTGACGGAAGTAGTGGCCGATCGGGGACTTTCCCTCAGGATCATCACTGTCCTCAGTATCTGCTGTATCATAATCTGCCATTCGGACTTCTATCTCAGACTTAGTCATAGGTTTTAAAATCGAAAAGGAGGCTGGATCCTCTCCTTCTCTTTGAACGAAGACGTAGCCCATCCAAGCTCTTGTGTGGGGATTGGCCCCCTCGGTACTTCCTTTCTTGTTGATCCTATGACATTTGAGGAGGTGGCAGAATAACTCCTTGTATACTTCCATCATCTAGGAGTTCTCATTCTCCAGGTCTCGGAGCTCCTCATAACAAGACACGTACTCTTCATACGGTTCTGTGTGCCAAGGAAGCTTCGACACTTCCTGCATCTCGTGGAGAACCAATCCCATCTCCCCGCCTGGAGTAAAAAAGTTACTAGTGTGAAGGTTGTATAACTCCGCTAAGGAGATAAACATTGGCCAGTTGACCTTTATGCCATATTGGGTGGCCCTAACAGCATAAAAAAGGCCAACAGACTTCAAAGTGGCTTCATACGTAGAAAGCACCCAATCAGTGAGGTAGCTCCAGAATGAAACTGGAAACCTCCAGCCCTTCATCCGCATCTTCGCCACGGGATATGACACGTCCCCCGACATCATCAAATTGTAAAGCGTGTCGGCAGCATAAGGGTGGAGGTCAGTCGGGATGTCGTTTATTATGGCACCAGGTTGCAGCCCCTTCGTGGAGTAAGATGTAGAGCCCATGACACACTTGAAAGTGTCCTTCTTTCGATCTCCCAAGTCGAACTGTATTCTTTCGGAGATGATCCCGGGGAGCTCAGGGGTTAGCTCCCATTTCATCTGACATCGTGCGACTAAGACAGTGAACACAGACAAAGGATACTGACGCTCCATCAACGGTAGCCATATCCTCTGATTGTTCAGCCTGATCACCAGTGGGCTTCTCAAGCGTATCGTCTCGCCTTCTTTGAACCCTATACTATCACCGAACAGGAAGTACGGCTTCTTGAAATGACGTGCCCCTCCGAGCAAGAGCTTCTCATCGTTAATCATCTGCTTCAGGAAGGTCTTGTCCTGTTCAAGTATGGTGAGTGTCCATTCCGTAGGCTGGTTATGACTGATCATGGCCTGAAGCTTTATGACCATATTAGTTATGAGGCTTGTCCGAGGACTTGGCAAGTAGAGCCAAAAGGGATTCCACGAAGTTCCGGGATAAACATGTTAATTGCAAGGACAGAAGAGAAAGTCAGACTCAGAATCTGCAGAAGAAAAAAAAACTAAGTGTTGGAGGAATCCTATGCGCCCAAAGGGCTATGTGCCCAAAGGGCTATGCGCCCAAAAGGTTATGCGCCCAAACAGCATATGGGCGCATAAACATACAAACAGCATGTAGATGCATAACATGCAGCAGCATGTGGATGCATAACACACCACAGTATGGGCGCATGCTTCTGTGGGCGCATATGAATGCTCACAAAAACATGTTGCCTTGGGCACATGCGCCCAGGCAGAGAAAAAGTCTGAGCGTCGCAAATTAACGCTCAAGACTTTATTTTGAGGCATAGCCTTACCCAGGATCGGGTCTTGGACTAGCAAGGACACTGTCGCAGGAAGAGAGCCACTCGGTGCAGTCTCCTTGCCCTTCGCAGATCTCTTGGCGGCCTTGGAAGACATGGTTCGTGCAGAGAAAAAATGAAAATTCTTTTGAAAGTTTTGAAGGAAAAGAGATTAATGAATCTTCTCTCTCTTCAAGGCCTATTTATAGGCATGGGCGAAACACTATACGCCCACTACTCCTATGCGCCTATGCGCTCACTACGTACTAAGCGTCCATAATGACTTATATGCTCACATGAAGACCCAGTTGTCACGACCCGTACCCTAGAGTTAGGGCACGAGAACGTAACAACGCCCAGCCTACGCCGCAGTGTCGACGGTAGAACGCTGTCCTAGGTCTCAATCCATCTAACAGTATAAGACTAAACAGTTTATACTCCCCGAATGGGGGTGACATAGCAGAATGTAAACTCAATCACATCTAAGGTAGAGCATAAAGGAAGATAGATAAAACATGAAATCGAAAAGAGATACAACAGATAGAAGTCTAAGTGTCTAAGATACAAACTCAGAATACATCTCAAAACCCAAATACAGTAATCCATAAATACAACTCAAGATGACTGAAAATAAACTATAAGCAAAAACCCTAGCTATCTATGTAACCTCTACTATCTCCTCTAGGCTAGCAGGCAACCTCCAAGCTATCTGTAAAATTTATCAACAGGTCCAGTCAGGACAGGAATGAGCACATCTCATCTAGAAAACCCAAGTAAATGACAGAGAACTATAAAGCAGTTATAGGCAGTTGTATTGATAAAAATGGCAGTTTATATTCAGGTGATGGTAAGAAAGACAGATAAGGTGTAAGAAAAGTAAATAACTAAACAAGAGAAGAATCATAATAATGAAGTATGTAAAAATAGAATTAGCTGAACCAGGGTAATATGATATAAAGTCCAGACAGCAATGTAGACTAGTGTAACTCCAATGTAAGTCCAGTACAAGATGAATCTAATACAAGATGAATCCAGTAAGGGACGATTCCAGTTATAGTGATCAATGATTCCAGGGTGAGTCCAGCCTATACTCTAACAATGTGTTTTAAAATACCGAGATCGACATATAAACGGCTGTGGGTAATCCGGCACACCTCTCACTGATCAGACGAGAGATGGCTATCATTCCAGTAGATTCCACTAGGGTGATTCCAGTAATGGGGTATGTCTACATGTCTTACTCTAGTATTTCCCCTCCCAGCAAGTGAATCCAGAATTCCGAAACAATGATTCAAGATGAGTCCAGCCAAATATAATGATACCAGTAAATGATTCCAGTAAATAATTCCAGCAGGTGATTCCAGTAATAGAAGCCGGGAATGATGATACCAGTAATAGAGGCCAGAAAATAAATGTGTATCGTATACATGAATCCAGTAATATCCACACGTGTTGTAATAGAGAATCGCATACAACTAACTAGAACTGAAATACAATAATTGACAAATAAATGAGAGAACTATCAGAGAATGTACTCTCCTGATAACCTGAACAGCTGATAAGTATAGGGGGTCCAACTGAAGCCACAGAGTCCTATTTAAAGCAACACAGGTTACAAGGTATCTGGCTCCTAATTAGAACAGCACAAGTCATAACATGTCCAGAAGGGTAATATAAAGCACTACAATGCATTCTACATGAATCTAGGTCAAACTAGGCCAAAGTCAACCCTTGGTCAACTCTGGTCAACTGCACTAGTCAAACTAGGTCAAATTAGGTCATGTCCTAACCCAGTAAGTCTTACTAGGCCTAACCAAGACTATCCTAGCAAGTACACATCAATACAAGGCTATACAAGCCAACATACACCCAACTCTATATAGCATGCAATTATTTAATACTCAAATAGGCAAGAATTCACATTGGATATACACTAGGTAATCTATTACTTTAAGCTATATATGTCTACACATATATACACATGCATATATTGGTATTCAACATTAGGTCTATAATCATGGCATTTCAAATGGTTATATAAACTTATATATTACAACACAATATGCTAACATATATAATATACATACATAGCTAAGTTAACTATATTCATAAATACTTATTTAAGAGACTATGTGTGTGTATGTGAACATGGCAAAGGGGCAAGTGAGGGTTAAATGGGCATATATAGTGTATACATATCAAAGAGTATCAAAGTGTAAGTGAACAATGTGTCAAGTGTGATAGTGTCAACATAGTGTAAGGGAGTACATGAGATAATATAGGATTTGTGTTAACATAGAACATTACATCTCATTAACTTGTATATTGCATACATTATATCTATTATTACATTACATTCATGCTTGTATTCATTCATCATTTATTATTCTCTTGCACCACTATATGCACCATACATTACATACTATGGAACCTATATATTCATTACAAGCCATACTTATACATGCTTATATTAGATAGGATACTTACACCTCATACATCATTTATTTAACCATTTACTCATGCTTGTATTCTCTATTTAATTACATAATATATATACATTAACATGGGTTAAAATCAAATAGAACATTATATTACACACAAGGGTGCACAAAATGCATATGCCGAATAGTAACTCCTACTAATAATCAATACTGTATCATCTCAGCATGAATTAAAATTTAGAATTAAAGTATGTTATAGATCTATGTGTTAGCTTTCCGAAACTTTAAACGGATCGCATTTTCGTTTCCGGAAACTCCCGAAATCGCGAAAAAACCGAGAACGCATTTGTCTTTCGTACAGCTGACACTCAAATAATTCTCTAGAAAGTTACAGAAAGAATTAGGCCTATTAATACATGTTTTTGGAAAGCTAACTTCAATACGCTTCTTCTAAAAAAACAGGAGATTAAACCGAGCTTTGAGCTAGAAGTTATGACATTTCTAAGTTAGAGCTGAAATTAAAAACGTGGATAAAAATCATGACGGATTTAGGTAGTTTGAGACAAAAGAACACAAGTATATAACATAATATATCAAGAACTCATTCTCTACACTAATATGTATATATGAGACACTATAGAACACATCTTCAATACAAAAATATGAGATTAAACATATAATAATTTATTCATACATAACAACAACACATAGTGTGTCCAAATTTGGGATTTTTCCACATGGACACAACCACAACACAAAGGACACTCCTATGACCTCCAAATGGACACGAAATGGACACAAATGGAGATACAACCATGGGAGTCATTCCTATGGGTTCAAAATAGACCTATATGCATGAGAAAATAAAAAGGAGAAGGGATTTATACCTTCCGGTAGATCGAATCGAAGAAAGGCCTTCCCGGAGCGACACCGACACGTAGAGATTCCAAAAGGACACGAACGAGCTCCGAATCCTCCCAAACTTAGGTAGCTTCCTCCTTGGCTAGAATGGAGAAGGAAAGAAGAAGATTTGGTGTTGAAATGGAAGGATTTGGTGGAGAAATTGCTAGGGATTGCTCTCTAGGAATTTGGGGAAGAATAAGAGAGAGAGTGTGGATGAGAATAATAAAATGAACTTGAGCCTATCCTCTCCCAAAGTGGCTGGCCATATGGGGCTATTTGTCCTATTATGGTAAGGTCCAAAATGCCTCCACTAACCTATTATATGAGTATTAGGAAAGGGCTAATTGGTTGGGGCTAAATTAGTCATTCTAAAGTCTCTAATCATACTAACCTTATCCATAATAATTAGTCTAACCTCTAACTAAAATATTTCTATCATGTGGGCTAAAATTAATATCATGTGGGCCATGCCTAACTAGTGTGTGGGTCCCACTAGAGTCAAACTACCCCCGGGTCCCCGTTTCAAGTCAGATTGAGTTAAAATTCGAACCCGACTCAAATAACCCCAAAACAATATCATAAATAATAAAATAATATCAAAATAATTCAAAGAGGTCAAATGCAAAAATATCCTTAGGCCAAAAATGATATTAAAATATCATAATCACATGGTTAGGCTCTAGGTCAAACAGTCTCTAGGGTTTCACTAGCAAAACGTCAAAACCACAAGTCATTGATTTAAATAATTTTAAAATGATTTAAAATTACCAAAAATAATATCATGAATTAAATATCATTATTAAAATAATTATAAACACAAAATTTGAAAATTACCCTCATTTGGGAAACTAGGTGCTACAACTCTACCTACCTTAGAAAAATTTCGTCCTCGAAATTAAAATGTTCGTAATCCTTCTAGGTCAAACCCCCACAATCAAGTCCCAGAACTCAAACAAATCACACCATCAAAAGGACGACATACAGGGTCATGGCATACGGTGGTAGTGAAAGTCTCATCTAGGTATACTAGTCATGCTAAACCAAAACGGTCATAGGGTATCAAAACACACAAGCAATCCAGAATGCTAAAATAGAAAAGTTACAGAAATAACAAATCATCAAAACTGTAAGACAGTCTACCATCCTATGTGAAAACTGGTACTTATCAAAAAAATAAGAAAGGTAACTACTAATCATCTAAAAAGGGTGCAGAAAAATCAAATTCAAAAGTTAAGAATTGAAAGTCACTTGCATTGAAATCCAATCACAATATATATATATATATATATATATATATATATATATATATATATAGAGAGAGAGAGAGCGTTAGAGAGGGAAAACTAGCATTTAAACCAGTGTATTATTAACATAATGCAGTCTCAGATTTGACAATTTTAACACAAAACTCAACCAAAATTTTTGAATTGAAACCCTACGTATAGCATACATGTGCAGTGATGTAAACATAACTAATAACATAAAATTTGTATTTGAATTACGAATTTAAACTAGGAAGCAGAAAACCAGAAATATTGGGGTTTGGAAATTAACATCAACAACATATTAATATTTATTCAGATAGGTGAAAATCAAAGTGTAGCATGCATATGTGTCAGGAAAGTGTCCACTACATATATTCATATATATATATTCTCATGTCCCAATATAAAAATTTAATTCTACGTTAAGACCAACATTTAGATTCCTACCAAGATCGCAAAATAGGTGATTGACGAAATCAAGACAGTTTTATTATTATTATTATTATTATTATTCAATACTAGAATAATAGCAAGAAGGAAATAACGATAAAAGTTGTTTGCTTATTTGTCTAAAAGAAGGAACCATTTTAAAACCATAGGTAAATATCAAATCCAAGATAAAGTCTAGCAAAATCATCGATTCATTGTATTAAGAAGAATTTCATGGTAAGAAGTTACACAAGCTTTATAAAAATAGCTAAAGCTATATCCTAAGTAAAAATGAGAAGCAAAACAAAACAAATCAATTTAAAAAAAAATTTGAAGGACTGCAACAAAAGTAGAGAAAACATGTTCGAAAACATTTAAGGTACAATCTGATAATCATATGCGTCTATCCAAAATCATGGTACTCTAGATCCTCGTCATACTTGTAAGCAAGGCTACGATAATCATAGAGTCCTTGACTTATGCACATACCTCTAGAATCATGGTATTTAACATTTTTGCGGTGCCGCTAGCTTGGCTGCGAAAACCTTAAATTTCCACACCCGAGAAATATATCCAAAGTCAGACTATATGTCCTCACCATGCTGGCTAATGTGACTATAGAAGACTAGATTCCATAACATAGATGGCCTAGCCCATATAATTTCATCTTGTCAAAATTAAATCAACAATGAATACCCATAAATCAAATCAAATTTATCAACAAACTTCAAAATTCAATATGAACAAAAATCCATCAAAATACAAACTCGGAGGCAACAGCTATCATCAAGATTCAAAATTCGACAATCATCCATCAAAATCAATGAATACAAACTCAAATTCAACCATAATCCATCAAAATCGAATTTAACAACAGAAAGTAAAAATAAATCAAATCAAGGGAAAAAAAGTTTTCAAATCGAAGTTAAAATAAGATTCTCAAGGGTCGTCCCAGGAATCTCTCAAGGGTTCCTAACTGTGATTGAGTACCTTCAAAATATATTCTATTCCTACTGCAGGTTGTAGTGGTACTCAAGTTCGAATACCACTACATAAACTCGACCTGCATGGGCCACCACTAAAAACGTGTCACGACCCGCACCCTAGAGTTAGGGCACGAGAACGTAACAACGCCCAGCCTACGCCGCAGTATCGACGGTAGAACGTTGTCCTAGGTCTCAATGCATCTAACAGTATAAGACTAAACAGTTTATACTCTCCGAATGGGGGTGACATAGCAGAATGTAAACTCAATCACATCTAAGGTAGAGCATAAAGGAAGATAGATAAAACATGAAATCGAAAAGAGATACAACAGATAGAAGTCTAAGTGTCTAAGATACAAACTCAGAATACATCTCAAAACCCAAATACAGTAATCCATAAATACAACTCAAGATGACTGAAAATAAACTATAAGCAAAAACCCTAGCTATCTATGTAACCTCTACTGTCTCCTCTAGGCTAGCAGGCAACCTCCAAGCTATCTGTAAAATTTATCAACAGGTCCAGTCAGGACAGGAACGAGCACATCTCATCTTGAAAACCCAAGTAAATGACAGAGAACTATAAAGCAGTTATAGGCAGTTGTATTGATAAAAATGGCAGTTTATATTCAGGTGATGGTAAGAAAGACAGATAAGGTGCAAGGAAAGTAAAAAACTAAACAAGAGAAGAATCATAGCAATGAAGTCTGTAAAAATAGAACTAGCTGAACCAGGGTAATATGATATAAAGTCCAGACAACAATGTAGACCAGTGTAACTCCAATATAAGTCCAGTACAAGATGAATCTAATACAAGATGAATCCAGTAAGGGACGATTCCAGTTATAGTGATCAATAATTCCAGGGTGAGTCCAGCCTATACTCTAACAGTGTATTTTAAAATACCGAGATCGACATGTAAACGGCTGTGGGTAATCCGGCACACCTCTTACTGATCAGGCGAGAGATAGCTATCATTCCAGTAGATTCCAGTAGGGGTGATTCCAGTAATGGGGTATGTCTACATGTCATACTATAGTATTTCCCCTCCCAGCAAGTGAATCCAGAATTCCGACACAATGATTCAAGATGAGTCCAGCCAAAATATAATGATACCAGTAAATGATTCCAGTAAATGATTCCAGTCAGTAAATAATTCCAGTAAATGATTCCAGTAAATGATTCCAGCAGGTGATTCCAGTAATAGAAGCCGGGAATGATGATACCAGTAATAGAGGCCAGAAAATAAATGTATGTCGTATACATGAATCCAGTAATATCCACACGTGTTGTAACAGAGAATCGTATACAACTAACTAGAACTGAAATACAGTAATTGACAAATAAATAAGAGAACTATCAGAGAATGTACTCGCCTGATAACCTGAACAGCTGATAAGTATAGGGGGTCCAACTGAAGCCACAGAGTCCTATTTAAAGCAATACAGGTTACAAGGTGTCTGGCTCCTAATTAGAACAACACAAGTCACAACATGTCCAAAAGGGTAATATAAAGCACTACAATGTATTCTACATGAATCTAGGTCAAACTAGGCCAAAGTCAACCCTTGGTCGACTCTGGTCAACTACACTAGTCAAACTAGGTCAAACTAGGTCATGTCCTAACCCAGTAAGTCTTACTAGGCCTAACCAAGACTATCCTAGCAAGCACACATCAATACAAGGCTATACAAGTCAACATACACCCAACTCTATATAGCATGCAATTATTCAATACTCAAATAGGCAAGAATTCACATTGGATATACACTAGGTAATCTATTACTTTAAGCTATATATGTCTACACATATATACACATGCATATATTGGTATTCAACATTAGGTCTATAATCATGGCATTTCAAATGGTTATATAAACTTATATATTACAACACAATATGCTAACATATATATAATATACATACATAGCTAAGTTAACTATATTCATAAATACTTATTTAAGAGGCTATGTGTGTGTATGTGAATATGGCAAAGGGGCAAGTGAGGGTTAAATGGGCATACATAGTGTATACATATCAAAGAGTGTCAAAGTGTAAGTGAACAATGTGTCAAGTGTGATAGTGTCAACATAGTGTAAGGGAGTACATGAGGTAATATAGGATTTATGTTAACATAAAATATTACATCTCATTAACTTGTATATTGCATATATTACATCTATTATTATATTACATTCATGCTTGCATTCATTCATCATTCATTATTCTCTTGTACCACTATATGCACCATACATTACATACTATGGAACCTACATATTCATTACAAGCCATACTTATACATGCTTATATTAGATAGGATACTTACACCTCATATATCATTTATTTAACCATTTACTCATGCTTGTAGTCTCTATTTAATTACATAATGTATATACATTAACATGGGTTAAAATCAAATAGAACATTATATTACACACAAGGGTGCACAAAATGCATATGCCGAATAGTAACTCCTACTAATAATCAATACTATACCATCTCAGCATGAATTAAAATTTAGAATTAAAGTATGTTATAGATCTATGTGTTAGCTTTCCGAAACTTTAAACGGATCGCGTTTTCATTTTCGAAAACTCCCGGAATCGCGAAAACACCGAGAACGCGTTTGTCTTTCGTACAGCTGACACTCAAATAATTCTCCAGAAAGTTACTGAAAGAATTAGGCCTATTAATACATGTTTTTGGAAAGCTAACTTCAATACGCTTCTTTTTAAAAAAATGGAAGATTAAACCGAGCTTTGAGCTAGAAGTTATGATATTTCTAAGTTAGGACTGAAATTAAAAACGTGGATACAAATCATGACAGATTTAGGTAGTTTGAGACAAAAGAACACAAGTATATACATAATATATCAAGAACTCACTCTCTACACTAATATGTATATATGAGACACTATAGAACACATCTCCAATACAAAAATATGAGATTAAACATGTAATAATTCATTCATACATAACAACAACACATAGTGTGTCCAAATTTGGGATTTTCCCACATGGACACAACCACAACACAAAGGACACTCCTATGACCTCCAAATGGACACAAAATGGACACAAATGGAGATACAACCATGGGGGTCATTCCTGTGGGTCTAAAATAGACCTATATGCATGAGGAAATGAAAAAGGAGAAGGGATTTATACCTCCTGGTAGATCGAATCGAAAAAAAGCCTTCCCGGAGCGACACCGACACGTAGAGATTCCAAAAGGACACGAACGAGCTCCGAATCCTCCCAAACTTGGGTAGCTTCCTCCTTGGCTAGAATGGAGAAGGAAAGAAGAAGATTTGGTGGTGAAATGGAAGGATTTGGTGGAGAAATTGCTAGGGATTGCTCTCTAGGAATTTGGGGAAGAACAAGAGAGAGTGTGGATGAGAATAATGAAATGAACTTGAGCCTATCCTCTCCCAAAGTGGCTGGCCATATGGGGCTATTTGTCCTATTATGGTAAGGTCCAAATGCCCCCACTAACCTATTATATGAGTATTAGAAAAGGGCTAATTGGTTGGGGCTAAATTAGTCATTCTAAAGTCTCTAATCACACTAACCTTATCCATAATAATTAGTCTAACCTCTAACTAAAATATTTCTATCATATGGACTAAAATTAATATCATGTGGGCCATGCCTAACTAGTGTGTGGGTCCCACTAGAGTCAAACTACCCCCGGGTCCCCGTTTCAAGTCAGATTGAGTTGAAATTCGAACCCGACTCAAATAACCCCAAAACAATATCATAAATAATAAAATAATATCAAATAATTCAAAGAGGTCAAATGCAAAAATATCCTTAGGCCAAAAATGACATTAAAATATCATAATCACATGGTTAGGCTCTAGGTCAAACAGTCTCTAGGGTTTCACTAGCAAAACGTCAAAACCACAAGTCATGATTTAAATAATTTTAAAATAATTTAAAATTACCAAAATCATATCATGAATTAAATATTATTATTAAAATAATTATAAACACGAAATTTGAAAATTATCCTCATTTGGGAAACTGGGTGCTACACCAGTCTCTTGCATATTATGCAATTACCACTTACTGGCGTGGATAACGCAAGAAGGATGAACCTCTTTAAATTCCACTCCGATGAATATGTCAGTTCAAATTTTCAAGGAATATCTCAACAACCATCTCTCTGACAGTCTGGCCAAACTCTATGTGCCTAAAGGGAAAGTTATGCTATGCACCCACTTCATCACGAGAAGACGGTCCATGCTTCTTTCAAAGTATTTTGAACTCGTTCAAGTATCGAAAATTTTAAAGGGGGTCTTGTAGAAGCATGAAAATTTTAGTAGTCTTGACAACCATGCGCCCAAGCCAGGGAGTCATATGCGCCCAAGCCAGAGCAAGCTATACGTCCAAGCCAGGATAGCCCACATACGCCCAAGTCACCAGAGCATGCTATGCACCCATGTTGATAGCATACATCCCCTATGCGCCCACTTTGGACTCCTCCAGAAGGGGGCGTATAGCCCTGTTTAGGCTATGCGTCCAAGTCAGGACAGCCTCCGACTCGGTCAAACCTACGATCAATCGTGCACCAAAGCATACAGCCCACGAGCAGTCGTGCATCGAAGCATGCGGCCACGTCAACCCCTTGATCAACCCACGATCACGCAGTCTGCATGCGCCTACACTCTATGTGCCCAAAGCAAGACTATGCGCCTACATGAAAATCAGTATATTTTCTCATATAGGCGTATAACATCATTTCCAGCATGGAAACGACTATAAAAAGGGGTATCATACCTCTTCAAAAGACAGAACGGAGAGAATTTTAAGAGCCAAATTGCTGCACTTCTTGCCAGTGGGCCGAGAGCTAAGCAATTTTCTTAGGTTTTCTCCCACTTTTGTAATCGGAGTGTCAACGAAGTAAAGGAGCAACTGCCGCTCGATCTCCATCGTTCCATTCCCCAGAATTCTTTTTATACTCGGGGATCCTCAGTGCAGGATCTCTCAGGCGTACTTGATTTGTGGTACCTTGTGCCAATAAGAAAAGACAGCATTTCTTCTTCTTTTTTGTGTGTGTCCACAGCCTATGGCGACTCGAAGCCAATAATAAATCAGGTGAGAGGTCAATATAAGGTCCGGCATAAGAACCTCATTCCCTATCTTCAGGCGACAATTAGCATCATCTCTACCTTTACAGGGTTCTTTACAGAGCATGTACCTCGACTGCAGAATCTGGAAGCTGATGCCCTTGCAGGTCTCGTCGCTTCCTTAGCAGCTCCTTTTGGAACTCATCACTCCGTTACCATCATAGGACGAGAATTGGTGTGCCTAAAAAATAACTTGTGCACGTGTCTGAGATACTCTGTATAGGCGGACACCAATGTTGACGTTCGAGACTGGCGATTCCCTTTTATAGACTTTACGATCTATGGAATCCTATCCGAGGATCCGAAAGAAGCCATCTTCGTTAAGAGACGTTCGCCCCGATTCTACTATGACACAAATATAAAAATGTTGTATCATCATTCATAAGACGGACTCCTCCTTCGGTGTTTGTCTAATGCCGAAGCACAAAAAGCACTCTGGAAGGCACATGATGGTGCTTGCTGAGCGCACCAGCCCTGTCCTAAATTGCAGGACCGACTGCGACATATGGGTTATTATTGGCCCACCATGATGGAGAATGTTGTGGATTACACTAAGAAGTACCGAGCATGTCAATTGCATGCTAACTTCATCTATCAACCCTCTGAATTCCTATATGCCACTGTGGCCTCTTGGCTATTCGGAGCATGGGCATGGATATCATTGGATCGATTAGCCCTCCATCCTACAAAGGACATCAGTTCATTCTTACCATTATCGACTAATTTTCTAAGTGGGCGGAGGCGATACTGCTGGCAGAGGTGAAAACCTCAAACGTGATTAGCTTCGTTAAGCATCACGTCATCTACCGCTTCGGGGTTCCTCGAAGGATTATCCATGATAAGGTCCCCAATTTGTGAGCCATGCCTTCCACTGGTTTTATGACAAAAACTAGATACAGAATGTAGCATCGACGGCCTACAATCCTGCAGCGAATGGGCTAGCCGATACTACTAAAATAAGACAAATTAGCGACGTCATGATACGTCGCTAATAATGAAAATTACGTCGCTAATCGTAATTGGCGACGGCTTTAGCGACGTAAAGTGAAGGTCGCTTTTTAGCTAGTCGCAGATGGCCAATACGTCGCCCTACGTCGCTGTTTGCGACGTCTCGCCCGTGTCGCTAGGTCGTCGCAAAGTTAGCGACGTAGAGCGACGAGAACTTTACGTCGCAAACTTAGCGACGTAGTGCGACATTGTAGCGATGTTTAGTTCTATTGACGTGATGACGTGGCAATGCCTGCCACGTTAGCAAGGTGGCGACGTACAGCGACGTACCGCCGCTAATTAGCGACGTATATCGACGTCCACTTTTCGTCGCTATCCGTCGCTATACGTCGCTAACTGTCGCAGAATACTGAAAAAAAATAAAAAAAATATAATGTGTTTTTGTTATGTTGTGTGTCTGTGTTTACAGTGTGTGTGAACCGAACATTGCATTTCACATACACTGTAAACACAGACACACATTACAAAAATATACATTATATTTTTTTGAAATTTGGGCAGCCTCCTTTGTATATCAGATCATCGCTTATAACCCAGCGTAGGTATATTTGTCATCCCCGTCGCTGATATCATCATAATTAACAGTCTTCCATCATAACAGTCTATAACTAATAGATGAATAACAGTCTCCCATCATAACAGTCTACAACTAAATATCATACATGTACTCAATGAAAATACCAACAAATTAAATATCACAAACATACATGTCCAACAAACATACATGTCCAACCGAGTCAAATAATAATGAAAATCAGTGTACAGAACGGTCAATGGGCCCATAGGTCCAATAAATACAAAGATGATAAAAAAATCTACTGGATCACTGAGGACCCCTGCCGTGCATCTGGGATAGCATGTACTCATACTGATCCTGTGTGAGCTGCACCGTAGGGGCAGTAGGAGGCAGTGCAATGTCTGGAGTCGGTGCCGTCGATGGACCGGAAGGACGTATCTGCTCCAGCTCTCGCAGTCACTCACCATGCGCAGCAAGGGTACTCACCATCCTCTGAGTACTCTCCTCAATCGAAGCCGATACCTGAGTGAGTGAGGCAGACATGGTCCTCTACGATCCCTCCAGCTCGACCTGTCTACGCTCTGTGTGCTGCGTAGACTCGGTGAGCGTGTGCAAGCTGGCAGCTGTAGCCTGCTGCAGACTCATCAGCTCCTGTATACTGCGCTCGACCGTATCAAATCGTCCGGTGATCATCGGAGGGTCGGATCGTCGCTCGACCGCATCAGAAATCTGCTGCTGCAACTCGTGACGCAGTTCGTCGATCTGACAACGAATATTCTGAGCTCGTGACGACGCC
>JANAVB010029899.1:0-26499 GCA_029216955.1 Iris pallida
TTCCTGGAAGCTGTTCGCAGAGGGCGAATAAAGCTTTGAGCAACGGTGATCATTCACTCCAGCAAATCCATTTCTCGTCTGTCTCACTTCTGTTGCCTTTAGCAGTTCTGTCAGTATCTTCTTTTTAGAAGGCACTACTGTCAGTTTGCTACGATCACGAAAATCTCTTTAGATTATTCGTGAATTACGATATTTTTAGATCTCGTAATTTGCAGAATCCTTCTGGATCTCTGTTGCAAAACATTCTTTAAGGAATTGCATTTGAAACGTTGTCTTTACAACTGTTTCATTTCTGTATTTTCCATCGAAAAGTGTGTCCCAGCACTTTGAGCAACAACATAGATAGCATCGAAAAATTGAGAATGAACAAAAAAATTGAGAATGAACAAATAATTGTCCCCCCCCCCCCCCCCCCCCCCCCCCCCCCCCCCCCCCCCCCCCCCCCCCCCCCCCCCCCCCCCCCCCCCATGGGGGCGTCTTTTCAGCATTTATTTAAACCAAGAAAACAAATTTCTTCTGCATAAGACAAATTCAAAGAACATATTTCTTGATGTGATAAGTCAAGTACGTTCAATGTGGCAAGATAGAACAGGTGGAATGAATAAGAAAGACTAATAATGGAGAAAGATAAGCAAAATCAATTTAAATAGTTCACATAGAACACAACTATCCAACTAGACAAATACAACCATATAAAATCACCGATATGGAATTGCATAATATACTAATTACTACAACTAACAAGCAAATAAGAAAATTGAATGCATAGATTAGAAAGTACCATCAGTGCATGAATCTTTTGTTCTTATAAATCATTTAAGATGATCCACAAGAAGAAACACCTAAAGTTTAATACACGACTCAAAATTAATAATTATCTGTAGCTGGGCTACTCAAAAGCCAAACGATAGAGGTGCAATACCTTCAAGTTTTTCTAAGGAAAATTATTATGTCTATTGTATCTACTTATCAATAATTCAATCACAATAAACTCTGACAACAAGATCGTATTATTATTATTATTATTATTATTATTATTATTATTATTATTAAAACAACAATTATGCTGATGATTATTAGGGATAGCAATGGGGCGGGGACCATATCCCTCATCCCCATCCCCGAGTCTCATCTGCGTCCTCGTTCTCCGTCGGATTTAATTTTTTTACTCCCATTCCCGTCCCCGTTAAACAATGCCCTCCCCGTCCCCGGTCCCCCGTCCCGTTGACACTTTCGGGACCGAATTTTCTCTTGTCCACTTTTCGCCCGGTTAACAATTTTTTATGTACATTATAAGCTTTAAAAAATTATTTTCATTCAAAAAATTACAAGACATGTTAATAAAACATGGTTTTCATTAAAAAAAAATACTACTAGATATAGATCATGAACCCATCATTTAAAAAAATTATACATCATACCAGTGGGTTGCATATATGGGTATAAGTAAACAGGGTCGGAGATTTACCGGGACGGGGAGTACTATACTAATATATACCCGTCCTCGATTCTGACTGAATTTTTTTTTAATCCCCATCCTCCACCCTAATCTCCGTTTTTAAATTTCCAAACCCGCCCCCGGAAAAAAAAAAAGGGGGTCCCAGTCGAATTCGGAGGAAATTGCCATCTCTAATCATTATTGGTTGTATAGATCCGTTTTTAAATTTCCAAACCCGCCCCCGAAAAAAAAAGGGGTCCCAGTCGAATTCGGAGGAAATTGCCATCCCTAATCACTATTGGTTGTATAGACTCAAAAAGAGAAAAATATTTCTCACCAATATTAGTTTTTTTTTTTTTTTTTGAAACCACACGCACACACACAATTGGAAGGTTCGAACTTTGCCGGCCCCTCATGTACGCTTCTAATACCACTAGACTAGAGAGCTCGGACCCAATATTAGATGTCACACCATCCATTCAAAGCTGTTGAGAATAGAGGCCTTACCAATCGGCACCGGGCCTATATGGAGCGAAGCTTTCTCGTGTCGTCATTAAATGTATGGAGATCCTTGAACGATTGTGGTGATAACATTTTGTAAAAATAAGAGAAAAAAAAATTGGTAGCCAAAAAAATTGTACACGACTTATTTTCATTAATAGTATAGTATATATAAGACGGATTAGATAAAGATAGCCTTGAATATGGACAAGGACATTCATAATTTTTTTTTTATTGCATGTACTTTCCCGAACCAAACAAGAACGATAGGTAACAGAAAAAGAAAGACAGTTGGGAGCAGTTTATCTACAAGTTGAGACGAGCAAACCAAATAAACAAAAAATGTACATGTTCGTAAACTTATAAGTACCTATAACAAATGCTTTTGTAGCAGGATTGAACAAATGCTGTCCATCTGCTTGCCGTGTCAAACCGCATACATTGTATGATGAGAGGGGCACATGCCACTCTTTGACTTACGAGGCCATGCATGTTATTGTCGATGCGATTGCGCTCTCTCTGGAAACTCGACTCGACTCCCATACACACGACGCCACCAGATTTGACTATCAGACGTGCAAGTTCGATCTGACAGTAGCAGACGAACCTTGATCGTCTAGGCTTGATTTTCTTCTGTGGGTCGACTCCGACGAGGACGAAGTCCCTTCGCCTTCCCCTCTCCTCCATATCGAAAGCGTCCGGACGAACGACCCCCAGCGCTCCGACCGCCCTCTCCTGTAGCCGCTCTTCGAGCTCGACTCCCCCTTGGCCGGAAACGCCACCGCGATACTCGCCGACCGCCTCATCACCACCTCCCTCCTCACGTGCTCCGGCAGCCTCAGCGTGAACCGGTCCGCCGCCGCGCAGCTCGCCACGTGGCCCGTCGTGTTCGACCTCCCGATCTTCGAGAGGTCTATCGCCAGCTCAGCGACCGGAGCCTCCTCCGCCGCGGCCGGCGCGGCCGAGAGGTCCGCCCGGCAGACCGGGCAGGTGACGTGTCCCGAGAGCCAGGTGTCGATGCACTCCGGGTGGAAGACGTGGCAGCACCGGGGAAGCATCCGGAGGGACTCCTCCTCCGTGAACTCGCAGAGGCACACCGCGCACTCCAGCGGCTCCTTGTCCGTCTTGAGCTCCATCACCTCCGAGTAGGCCAGCGTGGGGAACGTCTCGATCAGCTTCTCGTCGAGGCCCCTCCTCCCCTCGCGGGAGCCGGCGGCGGCGACGGCGGGGACGGGAGCGACGACGGAGCGGTCCGCGGTGCTGCGATGCATGTAGAGAGTGAAGAAGATTATGACGAAGAAGAAGGCGACGAGGACGACGATGAGGACTGCTATGCCCGGGCTGAAGTTGGTGTTGTAGCGGTACGGGGCTCCGTCGCCGAAAGAAGGGGCCGTCGGCTGAGCTAGTACGCAGTGGAGGAAGAGGGTGCTGAGAAGGAGCAAAGCAACATTGGTAGCCATTGCTTGCTGCTTCATGGATGGTTCTCAATTTTGCTCCTTCCTACTTGTGTAATTGTAGAAATTGACTGAGAGGTGGTGGTGTGGCAATCTTATAGATTAGAAATGGGCTGTTTGATATATAAATTGATTAGTCGGTAGAGACTTTGAATACTCAATAGTTGGTCAAGAACGGAGGAACTCCATCTAGAAGATGGACTTGGCAATGCTATAGGCTGACTGCTATCTTTGATATATTCAAAAGTAGGGTGCTTCTGTGCAGGTACAGCTGAAAGGGATACTGGTTGACCCAGGATAAAACTATTCGACCGGTCGGTTGATTTACAACTAAAGACTTGTCAAATGAGTGATGACTTCAAAAATTTCATCCCTCCATGTCCTTCCGTCACATGACACTTTTTTTATTGATCAAAGCAAATAGAAAAAAAGATTGGAAAAAGACATGAGTGAATAGGAGAGGACCACCTGACGGAGGAACATGGAAGAATAAAATTTGGGAAGTACATAAAATTTTTTTCTTGTCAAATATAGATATACAAGTTTATCTTCTAAACAATATGGGTTCATAAATTATATATTAAATTAATCATCTTCTCAAGGAATAAGTATTTTAAACCGACAATCTAATTATATTATCAACGTATGATTCATCTACACACGATACCAACACATATAATAAGAAATCCAAAGCATGATGAATCATTTTTAGCGCTTATTTATGTTCATGTTCGATCCGATAAAACTAGTATAAAGTAACTAAATAAAACTTTGTTCAACTCTTACATGTCTTTTTCTTTGATAAAAGATATGCTAGATTACTTTTACGTTCCTCTTTTATCCAGACTTTGGGACCGATAATGCAAGGCAAAGCTTCATAGGCGGAGTTTTAAAAAAAATTGTTGGACATTTTTTTTTATTTCTTTCCTCCTAAGAAGCAAGATCATACAAGCCACTACCAAAATATGTCGATTTAGCGACGGCCAGATCCGTCGTCCATCCGTCGACAATTTGTATTAGCGACCGATCACTAACGGATCTTGGTCAAAATAATCCGTCGGCAATCAACTCGTCGCTAATAAAGATCCGTCGCTAAGTAGTCGTCAAGCGACGGAATAGCGACGGCTTTTCGTCGTCACAATACGATGCATTAGCGACGACTTTCCGACGGTCTTTCGTCGATTTCAAGTATTAAATACTGAACTGTATAGAAGCTAGCGACGGATAGTCCGTCGGTACACCGTCGTAACAGCGTATCAGAGGGTATCGTTCCGTCGCTATTCCGTCGACTGCCATCGCTAACAAAGGACGGATTAGCGACGGAATACTGACGGATAATCCGTCGACCAAGTTCTGGAAATGCTTGGCATTTCCAGTACCATGGCGACGGATAAGTCGTCGCTACTTCCGTCGCTCATCCGTCGACGAAGCGACGGACTAGTGACGGATAATCCGTCGCCATTGTTCTGGAAATGTCATGCATTTCCAGAATCTTGGCGACGGATGTTCCGTCGCTATTCCGTCGAACTATGTATTTCCAGAACCTTGGCGACGGATTTTCCGACGCGAATCCGTCGACCACCCGTCGCTAACTAGAAACAGTTTCAAATCTCCAGGTAGCGACGGATATTCCGTCGAAAGGTAGTCGGAAACTGGTAACATTCGTCGCTAAGCGGTCACTAGTCCGTCGCTAACTGTGATTTTTTTGGAAAAAAAATGCAGAGCTTTCCCTGTTCACACAAATGTGCATAAACCAAACCAATATATAACGCACACCAATTATCCAACAATCACATAGACCAAATATATAATGCACACCAATTATCCAACAATCACATAGACCAAATATATAATGCACACCAATATAAAATTATCACAAATATTCTGAAATCATAAACTAATATCCGTCGTTATAATCCAAAATTCCCACAAATATTCCAAAATTTCCACAAATATTACAAATTTTCTTAATTACAATACTTTAAGGAGGAGGAGGAGTTCGATTGTCCGGTGGTGGTAATCCCTGCTGCGACCGACGAATATACTGCTCCACTAGGTACGGCGGCAAGTCGTCGTAGACACTGCTCGAAAGTCGGCGTAGCTGTTCTGGCGACATGAGATTAAGGAGTGCCGTCACAGTCGGAGGCGGTACCAGAGGGGCAGCAGGGTTGAAAGAAAGATGACTGACGAAAGAAGGACCGGGAGCAGCAGTCGACGGATCGGCACCAGTAGAAGACGGACCGACACCAACAGCAGACAGACCGGCAGCAGCAGACGGAGGCGAAAAGTACGTGACAATTTGCTCCCGCAAGGACGATACCGTCTCGTGCAGCTGCTTAAGCTGCGACCTAACATCATCGTCTGCCGGAACCGCGGGAGGAGGCAGTGTCGGTGGAAATCTCTGAGTCGCCATGTGCAACGGCCCTAGGGAGCCGACTCCGTACAGGTGCCCTTTCTTAAAGCCGCCGACGGTATCTACGAACAAGTCGTTGTGAGCGGCCAAAGAAGAGGGCGTCCGGACGAGCGTCGTTTCACCGACATCTTCGGTATCAGTTAACTGAGCCCGACTAAGGGCCTCACGATACACAGACTATCAAATGAATGTGTTTTTGTTATAAGATTTACCTAAGTTGTAATCTAAATCTTATGTTTCACTAAGCTAAGTGTGAATCCTAAGTTTACCTAACACTACTAAAATGTCATCTAATAGCGACGTAATTTAGCGACGGCAGGAAATTACGTCGCTATTAGCGACAGCTTTATTAACACGTCGCAAAACGTCGCTGCCTAGCGACGTTCTGCGACAGTCGTTTCCTTCGTCGCTGACTAGCGACGTTCCGCGACTAATTATAAGTATAGGTCACCATTTTGGCGACGTGTAGCGACGTCTACATGTGACGTCGCTAAATTATTTTACTTAGGGCATGCCGCTGCCTTCTTTCCCCCTCACTCTCACTCGAAAACTTTTAATTTCCTCCCCACCCCTCCGGCGACTCCCCCCCTCTGTCAGTGCCCTCCCCCCCCGGCGACCCCGTCCCCCCCGGCGACCCCCTCCCCCTCCGGCGAGCTCCTCCTCCTCGAGATCCTCCTCCTCCAGCTCCTCCTCCCCCAATCCGAGTCCTCTTCCTCAGGTAAACCCTAACCTAACTCCTCTCCTTCCTCCTCCTCTCCCACGGACACACACACAAACGGCCACACGGACACACGGACACACATCCAAACTAGGTCAAGACTCGAAAAAAATAGAAAAATCCTGGAGGAATCAAAATCATAATAACCAAATGATTCAAATAGGCTAGGGTCAGGGTTTGGGTAGGGCTAGGTGTTGATGGGTTTTGGCTGGAGGCAGCTAGGGCTTGTGGAAGATGGAGGCTAGTATTTTGGTGGAGAATTAGGTCCAAGATGAACCATACTCTCATACCATGTCGAAATGGAGGCTATATTGTGATTAGAATAGGATAATACTTATTGGCCTCTTGGCTTTACAATATACAGACCAATCAATCTATGTGCTCACTAATGACATCACTAAACCTAGCTAGAAAAGAAAATTGCATAAAGCAATAAATTAATAGAATAAGACAACTGAATCTTCTCTTCAACATCACCTACTGCCACCTATTTTTTGCACATATAAATGTAGAAATTACTAGTACAATTTAGAAATATCAAGCTAATTTAATTAATATAAAAATTAACATTAAGACAAACAACTTCATATCTAATACTTATAATTTTCATAGCAAACTAAAAATGAAGGTGTATGATGTCGAACAATTTTCTGTATTAACTAAAGGTTTAAGCCTTTAAGGTACCATAGCTCCCTCAAGTTTGTTAAAGAATTACCTCAGATTTCAGAGTGTTAGTTGGGGGTTTGGGTTATAGATATAGTATCTGTTAGTTGGGGTTAACCTAGATCCTGAGAACACATGGTGATATCTCAGTTTTCTGAGAATGGGTTATTGAGTATGTTAAATGAGAAATGTATCAGCCATTGCAGTGGAAGTTAATGAGACATGGCTCAGTCCTATTTCATTTTGTCCATCCCCTATATGATAAGTCCCTGCCTATTAGTTGCTCAGTATCTTACTTAGAACTCGTGCCATATTTTAGTTCATGGTTCAGTCTCGTTAAGGATGGGGGATTAGTCACATGTTCAGCCTTGGTACTCCTAGTTTAGTCTTTTGGTAATGTTCAACTATAGGTTACATCTTTGTGTCAATAATTTGAGAAGGGGGCTCTCTCTCTCTCTAATGCATAGCTAGTGCAGGGGTAAGTTGCCTGTGGTTAGGAGATACATGTATGAGAGTATAGTGAAGGTAAGAGTTAGCTTGGGAATGTTTGTGGATAGGTAAGAAATAGTGTGTGAGTGTGTGTCCTAAGTTAGGCTTGATGTCAGGCTTGTGCATTGTTTTGGTTTGATAGATGAGGGCTTGTAAATGGTAGTTGATAGTGAATTAGAGTGTGTACAGATGGTGAGTTTGACTGTTATATATATCTATGTATATATGATATAGGTGATATATATATGTGATATGGTATAGACTATATGGTAACCATAGGATAACCTAGTCTATGGTTAGTTATGAGATAGCCTATAGAGTTTGACCCAAAGTTGACTTTGACCTATATTGACCTAGAATCATGTAGATTGCATTGTAAACTTCATTATTATCTTTTGGACACATCTTAACCTATATTTCTCTAAATAGGACATTGTGACTCCAGTTCAGACATCTGATATTCATCAGTCTTTCAGGGTATCATGCGAGTACATTCTCTGATAGTTCTTTCATTTACTTGTCGATTACTGTATGTCAGTTCTAGTTAGTTCTATTTGATTCTCTGTTACAAATACGGATTGACATTACTGGATATAAGTTTAAATATAGTTTAATATTAGATAAAATTTTATTAAAATCTGTTCTTTCGATATTTGGTATCGGTCGGTATTTGGTATCGGTCGGTATCGGATCGGAACATGCCAAACCGTATCGGTATCGGCCGTATCGGATCGGTATCGGCCGATACTTTAAACCATGGTTGTCACATTAAGGATCTTTGAGGAGGTGACATATTGTAAAAAGATATATCCTTATAGTTCTCCTACGTAATGTTAAAGAAAATCCGTAGGAGAACTATATATAAGGATATATCTTTTCACAACATGTCATCTTGTCAAAGACCCTTAATGTACCAACCATGTTACCGCGGTATTGGTATTTGGATACCAATAGCGATAAGGTAAATGATACCAATAGCGATAAGGTAAAGGGTACCAACTTAAGGTATTGGTATTGGGATACCAATAGCGATAAGGTAAAGGGTACCTTGGTAGGTAATGACTAAAAATAGGATATTTGTGCCTGTTGGATAATGTGTGTCCATCTTTGCAGAATTATTTCCAAATGGATATGAATTACTACTTGCGGAATCGTTCATGGATGTACAATCGTCGTCCTGATGATATGTGTGGTGTACGGGATGAATACATAGCGGGAGTAGAGCAGTTCCTGCAGTTTGCTAAGGCGTTCCCTCAGTACATGGACGGTACCAAAATTAAGTGTCCGTGTGTGAAATGTCATAACGTGAAATATTATCCAGAAGTGGAAGTGACATATCATTTGTACTCGAGGGGTTTCACGCCTAATTACTATCAGTGGACCGCACACGGAGAACTTGTGTCTTTAGCATCAGAGCCGGAGCCTTACGTTGAGCCGTATATGCATGCGGGACCTAATTTTGTTTCAGATAATTATGCATACGACGACGGGTACGTGAACATAGTTTTCGACGCTGTGGGGCCTAGTTTCGTTCATGATGCACCTGAGGAGGCACCGAACGCCGATGCTGCACAGTTCATAGAGTTGCTAGAGAATGCAAGGACTCCATTGTATCCTGGTTGTGAGGATCATTCACCGTTGGAGGTGGTTACAAGACTGTTGAGCATTAAGTCAGATTTTAACATATCGCAAGAATGCTACAACCGAGTATTGGAGTTGATTATAGAGATCTTGCCGGCGGGTGCTAAGTTGCCTAAAGACTTCTACCGGTCCAAGAGGATGGTGAGATCGCTCTGGATGGGATACGAGAAAATCGATTCCTGTCACAATGGGTGCATGCTGTACTACAAAGACGACAAGGACGCAGATGTGTATAGATTTTGTGGTGCTGATCGCTATAAGACAACTAGTACAGGAAGGTCTACCGGTACAAGAAGACCGACCGATTTAATGCACTACTTGCCTTAACGCCGCGGTTGCAAAGATTATTTATGATGAAAGAGACGGCCGAAAATATGAGTTGGAACATGCGAGAACAGATTGAAGGAGTGTTGGATCACCCATCCGATGGAGAAGCGTGGAAGCACTTTGATCGAGTGTATCCTGATTTTGCTTCAGATCCGCGTAATGTCAGGTTGGGACTATCTTCTGACGGTTTTACTCCTTTTGGTCTTTCGGGATCCCAGTATTCGTGCTGGCCTGTGATTGTCACTCCGTATAACCTACCGCCTTGGATGTGCATGAAGACTCAGTACATGTTTCTAACCGTTATAATTCCTGGTCCGAACAATTCCAAGAGGAACATTGACGTGTACTTATAGCCTTTGATAGATGAGTTGAATCAGTTATGGAAAGTAGGCGCTAACACGTACGATGTTTCTAGGAAGCAGAATTTTCAGATGAAGGCAACCCTTATGTGGACCATCAACGACTTTCCGGCCTATGGAATGTTATATGGATGGAGCACTCATGGCCGTCTCTCATGTCCGTATTGCATGGACCGTAGTAAGGCTTTCCGCTTGAAACACGGAAGAAAACCGTGCTTCTTTGATTATCATCGGCAATTTCTGCCAAAAGATCATCCGTTCAGAAGGAACATGAATGCATTCCGTGCCGGCGTTGTAGAGAAGGGTGATCCACCGCCAAGGTGGTGCGGAGCCACGATATGGGAGGATGTTAAAGATTTTCCAAGTGCTATCGAAGATCCTACAACTTGGTACAAGTGCGATGGATTTGGTAGAGATCATAACTGGACAAAGAGGAGCATATTCTGGGATCTGCCATACTGGAGTACCAATCTGATCAGACATAATCTTGATGTCATGCATATTGAGAAGAATGTGTTTGATAACATAATTAATACTATGATGGACGTAAAGGGAAAAATGAAAGACAATCCCAAGGCCAGGTTGGACTTAGAAGAAATATGCAAACGCCCTGCGTTGCATTTGATACAGCAGAATGGAAAACAGTTCCTGCCGAAGTCAATTTTCTCGTTGGACAAGGAGGATAAAGTGAGACTTTGTCGGTGGATCCAGGGCCTAAAATTTCAGACGGATATGTGTCAAATCTGAGAAGATGTGTCGATCCGAAGAAAAACAAATTGACGGGTATGAAGAGCCACGACTGTCACGTATTCATGGAGAGGTTAATTTCGATTGCATTTCGGGAATTCTTACCGCAGGCAGTTTGGGATCCATTGACGGAGCTTAGCATATTCTTCAGGGATCTTTGTTCTAAGAAATTGCTCGTTAATCGTCTAGAAAAGCAAGAGAAGGACATTGCAGTAACACTATGCAAGCTAGAGAGGGTGTTTCCTCCTGGATTCTTCGACTCTATGGAGCATTTGCCGATTCATCTATCCTATGAGGCACGTGTTGGTGGACCCGTCGAATATCGATGGATGTACCCGTTCGAGCGATATTTGAATCACCTTAAAAAAAGGTAAAAATAAGGCACGGGTCGAGGGTTCTATTTGTGAAGCCTATGTTCTCGAGGAGATTACAAACTTTTGTTCGATGTATTTCAAGCCTCATGTTGCAACTAATAGAACGAGAGCTTCCAGAAACGACGACGGAGATCATGAAAGTAATGATACAATACTGAAGGTATTCAATGCTCCAGGAAAGCCATCGAGTAAAATAAAGAAGAGATCTGAACGATGATGAGCTAAGGGCTGCTTAGGTGTATGTATTACTCAACTGCAACGAGGAAAAAGTAGAAAAACTGGAGGGGTAAGTAAATAATACGTCTACATTATTTTAATAGTGTTGAGAATAATACTATTACATTAATTGCACGATGTTGTTTTCAGCATATTTAATGATGATGTGAGGTCAGGTAGGCCACACATAACAGAAGAAGAACTAGAACAAGAAATAAGGCGTTATTTTCCATCATGGTTGAGTGCATATGTAAGACTTGAGAACTCTGTAATTATCTTTCTGTATATGCACTTGATTTAGAATGAGCTTAATTGCTTCTTTCGTGGTATTTAGGTCGATCGTCCATACGCAAGACTTGAGAATGAGTCTATTAGAACGCTAGCCAAGGGACCAATTTATGCTGCAAAAATATGGCTAAACTACTGTGTTAATGGGTTTAGGTTTAAGTCAACAACTTGCCCGATCAGAGACAACTTTGTGGATCTCGACTCCACCAAAAATAGCTGTTTGTGTATCAGATCTTCGAACTACAAAGATGTTGATGCGGGCAACGATTTCTATGGCGTGCTACGGGAGATCGTGGAGCTGACATATAGTTATGGAATAGAGCCTGCTAAGATTGTGTTATTCAGGTGTGATTGGTTCGATCCGATTGAAGGTCAGGGTTGGAAAGTAGACAAGCACGGTCTTGTTGATATAAACTATCGGCGTCGATATCAAGCCTATGAACCATTTGTCCTATCAAGTCAGGCTCAGCTCGTGTACTTCACAAGTTATCCTAAACGGGGAACAACAAGGTCGGACTGGTGGGCAGTATGCAAGACCAAAGCTAGAAATACCTTTGAGGTTGACGATATAGCTTATCAACAGGATGAACTACCTCTTGTAACAAATATTATAGAAGTGGACACGACGGAAGTTCCTCATTACACATCTAATTATGTAGAAGAAGTAGAATTATCTGAAGAGGAAGATGCAGATGAAAGTGAAGATGTAGAGGAGGAGGAAGAAGAAGAAGATGAGCTAAACGAACTAGATGAATTTTCAGAAGAGGATTAAAATCTGTGATGTCTATCATATAAATATGTATTTTTGTGATAATAAATCTGTGACACTTTAGTGACACTTTTATCTGTGACCATGATATTTTTTAAAAATCTGTGATGTCTATCATATAAATATGTATTTTTGTTTTATTGTCATATGTTATTATCAGGTATGACTAGACCAGGAGGACGACGCGGAGGATTATATATTAGCCAGTCCCGTCAGCCTCGGGCTGGGGATGGTGAGGGCAGTTCCGTACCCTCATCCTCATCTCCGAGTACGCCATTATACCGTTCTGTTCCCGGTCCATTACCGGGACAGGGCAGTTCCTGCAGGTTGTCGACTCCTCCCTCGTCGTCCAGCCTTCCTGATCCCTCGTCCAGCATCCCTGATCCCCCGTCCAGTATTTCTCATGTCGATGGCTCTATGGGGAGCCGACGCCGAGCATATGGAGGCCGGCGATCAGACTGAACCTGCCCAGGCAGGAGATGAGAGCGACCCTCCATGCGCTCTCCCGGGCGAGACGCGTATGGAGATTTGGACGGACGGGCCTATGAAGTAAGTCAATTAATTAATATACATTTCTCAAATAATTATATGTACATATATATTCATAAATTTTTTTTATTGTATAGATATCGGCCTTCTAGTACAGAGACAGCTGGGGCTATTTCTGAGGCAGAACTATGGTGGGCCTTGGCTCAACTACTCAGATGCTCCCGCAGATAGGAAGGCCTTTTGGTTCGCCCACTTCAAGGTAAAAAATTTGTTTATTTTTAAATTTTAATAATCATTTGTGTATATTATACAACTTTTATATTTTACTTCTTGTAGAGGACCTATTTCTATCCACCACACCGGGCGGCGAGGATCGAGGGCCAATTTTTGCCGTCGCAGCCAAGCTCATCCTGATGCGATCGACGACCAGAAGTGTCGTGATCGTGCCGGACGTCCGATCCATGGTTGGATCACGCCAGAGCAGTGGGCTGCGATAAGGCTAGATTCAGCGAGCCCAAGTACCAGGAGCGGTCTGAGAAGGCCAAGGTGGCGCGGTCGAGCGCCGGTAAGTGGTGTGGTGGCTCCATTCCGATGACAGAGCATTTTCGTCGTCTGGTACATTCCTATGACGGACATTAATTTATATATAGTTCGATATAGAATGTTTAATACTAATAATAGATAATATATTTTAACAGGTAAAAAAGGGTGAGGACCCGAACATGGTGACCGTCTTCCTGGTCACACATCGGAGGGCTGGGGAGTTCATTGACGAGAGGGCGACGTAGGCATATGTACGTTCTATTCTTTATATTAATTTACTATAACTTAGAAAACATGAAAATAGATATCAATATAGACTTTAGCAAACACTTACACGTTAGCAAACATGTTCTAGGCCGAGTTTGTTCGGCTATAGCAGGAGGCGGCTGCTGCTGCTAGTGCGCCAGCAGAGGGAGGGGCTGGTAGTTCCTCCCAGCCGCCTACAGCTCCATCGCAGGACGAGCTCTGGATGACCGCCGTTGGCGGTCTTCAGAAGGGTACGTACTACGGTACGGGATCCTACGGTGCGTATTTGGCTTCGGAGTCATCCTGGGCCCCCTCTGTCAGTGCGTAGTCTCCGGCTTCGCAGGCGTCGTTCATGATTGGGGATATCCTTCGTCAGATCGAGGAGCTGCGTCGCGAGTTACAGCAGCAGATTTCTGATGCGTCGAACGACGATCCGACCCTCGGATCGACATCGGACGATTTGATGCGGTCGAGCGCAGTATACAGGAGCTGATGAGTCTGCATCAGGCTACAGCTGCAGCTTGCAGACGCTCACTGAGTCTACGCACAGAGCATAGATAGGTCGAGCTGGAGGGATCAGAGGAGCATGTTTGCCTCACTCACTCAGGTTTCGGCTTCGCTTGAGGCGAGTACTGAGAGGGTAGTGAGTACCCTTGCTGCGCAGTGAGCGACTGCGAGAGCTGGAGCAGATACGTCCTCCGGTCCATCGACGGTGTCGACTCCAGACACTGCACTGCCTCGGGCCGACTCCAGACATTGTACTGCCTCCTACTGCCCCTACGGTAGCTCACCCAGCAGCAGTATGACTACATTCTATCCCAGTTGCGCGGCAGGGGTCCGCAGTGATTTTTTAGTTTTTTATGACTTGTATGTATTGGCCCTATGGGCAAATTGTTTATTCATACAACTGTTGTTTATACACTTGGGGGAGACTTTTTATCATCTTCCATTTTTATTTGACTCTATTGGATGTTTGTGAGGATTTGTGTCTGTGATATTTACTTTGCACTACTCCTATTTTTATTGTGATATTTACTTTGTGATATCTGCGACGGGGATGACAAATATACCTACGCTGGGTTATAAGCGATGATCTGATATACAAAGGAGGTGCTGCCGAAATTTTAAAAAAATATATTGTGTATTTTTGTTATGATGTGTGTCTGTATTTACAGTGAATGTGAAATGCAGTGTTCGGAACCATCGACAGTTTCGATTACTGTTGTATGTGTTATTTTGGATAGAAATAGCAACAGTTCAGGGCACTTCTGAGAGGTTCATTTTCACGTCCTTCACTTTCTCGGAACGTCGTAAAGGTTCCGAGAAGGTGAAGGACGTGAAGAGGAAGCTCTGAGAAGTGCACCCTGAACTGTTGCTCTTTCTATCCAAGATAAAACATAGAACAGTAAGCGAAACTGTCGATGGTTCGAACACTGCACTTCACACACACTGTAAACACAGACACAACATAACAAAAATACGAATTATATTTTTTAAATTTTTTTATAATATCTGCGACGTATAGCGACGGTCTGCGACGTACTGACGGAACGTAGAAGTCGCTATACGTCGCTAAATAGTGACGTCACGTCACTAGACGTCGCTAATATACGTCGCTACATCTGTCGGTAGCCGTCGCTAAGTTGTCCACGTGGTTGCCATGCCATGTCATCATATAAAGTTTACAGCGTCGCAAGTGGTCGCTTTACATCGCAACGTTGGCGACGTAGTGATACGTCGCTATCTGTCGCTCATTTTGCGACGTCTAGCGACAACGAACTCCGCGTCGTAAATAGCGACGTTCGGCGACTAAATTCCATCTGCGACTTGCCTATAAGCGACGTCCGTTTTTCGTCGCTAAATACATCGCAAATAGGTTTTAGCGACGTATTTTCCTTTTTTAGCGACGTCTCCTGACGTCGCTAAAATGGGTTATTTTAGTAGTGTAAGTTATAGTCCGAATACTTTTAATTATAACGTAAATCTCATAAACGTAAGTACTTACATCAGTCTCCTTGGCCCTCTCATCGACGAAGCTCCCGTCCTTCCGTCTCTTGTGCGTATGCTGGAAGACGTCGTGCATGGTGACCAATTCTGGCGCCCTTTCCTCCTTCACCGCTCGTTGGGTCTGCATACGAAATTTTAGTAGAACTTAATTAACTCCGTATATTAATAATACCTAATTCGATAGTAAAATGAATTTACGGTGTCTCAAGATCTGCAAGCGTCGCTGCGTGGGCCTTGATCCCACCGTATGAAGCCCCGCGGCCCGTCGGTTCGCCTTCGCCTTCTCGATTTCTCCTTGTACGCAGGAGTATTCATCATATCTAAGAGTCCTCATAATAGTCCTGTCGGATCCAATTCGGCCTTGTCTGCCCATTTTCAGGTCATGAATTATATCCCGTATCTTCTTCGAGGCAGCGCTTTTGTAGGTCCTGCGGATCGCGTCCTCGCGATGGGGGGGCCACCAGTACGTCGTCTAACATACAAATTCAATTATCACGTAATTTAAAAAATAGTTGATTAAAGAGTAACAAATAATTAACTAGAAGATATAGATATATACCCTCAACTCGTCGAGCCAGACGTACTTCAAGTTTGGGGGCACCGACGAAAAGTTGAGGTAGGGACCATGGAAGTTAGCCCTGATAATTTCTCCAAGAGCCCTGACAACATTAAACGGAAAAAACCTACAAAGAAGAAACGACTGGATTATTAACTTGAATAAATAAAGAAATTTAATAAATTATCTTAAATTTACTTACGAGGTCCCGCGGGCCATAGCTCTCGTCGGAACTCGCCTCTCGGCCTCTTGGTACCATCGGAGGACCGCGGGTCCGTGCATGTACTCTCCAGTAATCGGATGGAATCGAGTATGGGGGTACGCTGGGGCCCACTATGCAGTAACTGGGGGATCACTGGTGGATCGCTGGTGGGTCCGCTGGTGGTGTCCGATAGCGGAACGGTTCCGCTAGTTGATCCAGACTCATGCCTCGATGAAGTAGTCGATCGACGGCGGGATGCTGTGCCCGGGGTACTCTCCTGGTCGGGCTCACTACATGGGGTCACATCCCGGGAAAATTGAATACGACCACGACCACCAGCACCACTACGACCATGACCACGACCACCACCACCGCTAGCACCAGCACCACGACCACCACCACCACCAGAACCACGACCACGGCCAGCCATCATGACCTGTAAATAGAACACATAAACATAATTAACAATATAAAAGTGTAAATAATATAAAATTCTAAACTAAAATATACATACCAGCAGTAGGAGATGAGTGCCACCGCGACGAAAAAGACTAGGAGTGCCATCTGCATAAGTAAATAATCGAACGAAAAAAACATGAATTCGCGTAATTGTTTTTATGAGGTCAAACTTAATTCACGTAATTGGAAGTATTTTTAATATACAACAATATTTAACCTAATCATCGTCTTCGTTCTCATCCTTGGCCGTCTTCATCATCATCATCCTCCTCATCCTCAACCTTATCTTCATCATCGATTTCATCTGTATCCACATCCCCATCAAATTCGCCTTCTTCTTCCTCTTTCTTCTTCTTCTTCTTCTTCTTCTTCTTTTTTTGTTCTTCTTCTCTTCTTCTTCTTCTCTTTGCCTCAATATTTGGGACAAGATGCCTCTTTCTCCCTGGTTGACAGCTAAGTCTTGTGTATCAACCTCTTCCTCCCCTCTATTTTCCTCAACAATATCTTCAACATCCATTGTATCTGAGTGTTGTCCCAAGTATTGGGACTTTTCGATCTGGTCCTCTTGGTATGCTGGGTCTCCAACGTTGAATGTATTTCTAGATTTAATCTTGCATATTGTCTACCAGTCAAATCGATCTCTACGACGCCTTGGGTAGCTTGTATAGTAGACTTGAACAGCCTAATGTTTTCGCAAATGTATCGGACCCTCTATACCTCCTGCGATGATTTATATCGACAAATTCAAATTGTTTATCGATTCTCCAACCGATATTTGGTGTCGTATCGAACCACTCACATTTGAACATAATATGCATATCATATGGGTCAGTATGTTGTAAATCTACAATATTTTGAAGTACTCCATAATAGTCAAAGTCCGGTTCGGTCATAGATGGTGCCTCTTAAGCAAACACCAGAATCCTTGGTACTGATGTCGTCATTGATAAATTCGACATTTATAGCATTCTGAGTTGCCTTAAACCTGAAGCCATTAACGACATAGCCTGGCCAAGTCTTTGTTTGCCTCTTCGGTCCCAATGCCAGATAACGAACACTCTCATTAGTGAGTTGTTTCAGGCAATAAAACCTGTAAATAAATATTTATAATTTAAATATTTTAGATTATATATTTCTAATCTCAGTTACTTACGTATTTTATAAGAATATAAAATCAACCTCAATTATAATCTCAGTTACTTAGTATTTCGAAACCATGACGGAAATGTACAATCAACCTCTCTTTGAAGTCCCTCATCGGTAATATCGGGTGTCCTCATTTTGACTTATCTCTAAATACACTATTAGAGAAAATAAGAATATATAAGTGTAGTCCTTACTTCATCAAATTCGAGATTATAACGAGTGCAAGTGTACTGACTTACTTCTCCAAATCTTCACTTCTTGTATGTCACAGTTTAACAAGACATATCGGTGAGCAGCATCATACTCGTCGTCAGTCAACACCGTTTTTACTAGCCCCAACAGGCTTGCCCCTTACATTGAATATACCTCCATCCAACGTCCTCGTCATTCCTTTGAGGTATATTTCGATTTGTCTTAACATAAGTTCGAAATAAATGGAGCAGAAGTTTGACACCTCTTCGATAAGATATACTTCACATATCGAAGCCTCTATATGAGCCTTGTTGCCAACTTTCTTCTTTAGATGGTGTAGGTATCTAGAGAGACAAATTATCTTGAGAATTAAGAATGAATTTTAAAACCCACTGAAATTCAACTTAAATTATATCGATTTTTATGTACCTTTCAAATGGGTACATCATCGATAATGAACAGATGCACCGATATGGGCTTTCTATGCTAGATGAATCGGTAGATACTCCATGCTGTCGAAGAAGCCAGGAGGAAATATTTTCTCCAACTTACAAATTGTTAAGATAATCTTCTCCTCAAGTTCAACCATGTGTTGCACAGTCAACTTAGTTGAACAAATGTCCCTAAAGAATATAGATAGTTCGGCCAACGGAACCCATAAAGCAGAAGGCAACAACTCTTTCAAAGCAATGGACAGTAATCTTTCCATAAACACGTGGCAGTCATGACTCTTCATTCCCGTTAGCTTGCGTTCATTGAGATCAACCCATCTAGACAAATTTGACACATAGCCGTCAAAAAATCTTAAAGTAGATACCCACTTGCAGATTATTAATCTATCTTCCTTGCTCAATATGTATTGTGCTATCGGCTTAGTTATTTGTCCACCAGCTCCGTTTGTATCAAGTTCAGATAAGGATGCTTGTATATCTCGGCAATGTCTTGTTTGCTTTTGGATTGTCCGTCTTTCCTTTAATATCATGACGGTATTGAAGACATTATCGAACACATTCTTTTCGATATGCATAACATCAAGATTATGCCTTATAAGATTATCTTTAATAAGGCAAGTCCCAGAAGATACTCCGTTTGGTCCAGTTATGGGTTTGTCCGAACCCATCGACACGATTGTTCGATGGATCTTCCATTACAGAGGGCAAGTCCTTTACATCTTCCCAAATATCGTATCCCGACAATCTGGCAGGCGGATGAGAAAATTCTTGTTTTTCAGCTCTGAAGCGTCCTTGTTCTTTCTCCAAGGATGACTCGCGGGCAGAAATTGACGATGACAATCAAAGAAAGAAGTTTTTTCTCCATGCTTAAGGCGGAACGCCTTACTATTTTGCATGCATATCGGACAAGACATGGCACGTGAGTACTCCATCGCGACAGCATACAGTATGCGGGAAAATCATTGATTGTCCACATCAGTGAAGCTCTCATCTGAAAGTTCTGTTTTCTAAAAATATCATAGGTCGCGACGCCGATCTCCCACAGTTGTTTCAGCTCATCCACCAACTGTAAAACCCCTAAATTTCTACTATTTTTTTATAAATTTGATACCGATTTTTTTAATTTTTATTTGTATATTGTACGTCGCGTAGTTGCTTTGTACGTCGCGCGAAATTTTATTTTTCGTAATTGCTCGACGCGTGCGAATATGTGCGAGCGTACATATTTTAGAAAAATATTTTTCTATTTTATTATACACTTTCAAAATATTATATAATTATCATTCTTGCTATAAAAAGTCTTTTTGTTTTAGCAGTTATTAATCATAAATAATATTTATGGTATACTAGGAAAAGCATTATCATATACATTATTTGTGCTTACATATATATTTCATAAATATTTTATTAAGTTTATTTTTAAATAATAATGTATTTTTGAAATTATTATTATTAGTATTTTGGAAAATATATTTCAAAATTATTGTGGCGATTTAAATCTTGATTTGAATTTATGGATTTAATTAAATAGTTAAATATTTGAGATTTGATTCATTTGATTTGATTTTAAACTAAAGGGATATTAATTAGGTTTAAATTGGATTTGTATTTGGATTTGGATTTGATTGATTTTAAATTAAATTACGAATTATCTATTTTGGAGTTTAAACTACACCTAAATCTTATCCAACTGGGAATTCCCACATCCTATAAATAGGCAGGTACTCCTCCATAAATTTCTATTTTTTACAATTTCTTCCACCACAAACGTGCCGTGCATCGTGTCCGTGAGCCCATATCCATAATCTTATTCCATCTTTTACATGTACATAAATTTTTTCGTGTCGGACACCCCGACACCAAATCCCTAAACCTATCCCTATCCTAACCCCATCGACCACCCGTTCTCCTTCATAGATCCCGGCCTCTGCCAACACCCATCTCAGCCACCACCAACGTCGTCATCTCCAAGACCCCTACGACCAACACCAGACCAACACCGCCTCTGCCACCATCGGCCTAACAGCCGCCACCCTCCACACAAACCAAGCACACCACCACCTCGGCCACCTGCCGAAAAACCCCGACCATCTGCAACACAACACAGCCGCCACCGCGGCCACTGACGCGGCAGCCCGCCTACACCACCATCACCCTACTAAGATCCGGCCACAGCCCCATCACCATCCCCACCGCTGTCGGCCGCCGCGTTCGACCACCTCCAGAAACCCAAAACGAATTCCACTAAATAAAAAAATTCAAATAAACACACACAGACCCTCACCTCGCGCGTGGCCGAAGCCTCGACCACCGGCCAGATTCCGTAAGCCCGACCAGTACCGCCCAGCACCGAGTCCATCCCTGCGTCACCGCACAGCTCCGCTTCCTCCGTCGCCTTTCCGGAGCAGCGCCCGCCGACGCGCTCCCACACGCAGCCGATGGATCCGTCGCGTCGCCCCTTCTCGCGACCGTCGGCCAGATCCGAGTGCCCCGCCGTCCGTAGCCTCCGCCGCCAGATCCGTCTGGGTCCGGCCATCTCCGCGCCTCCGGCTACGCCGTACTTCGCCCGGCGAAACCCCAAGCCTCCGGCGCCACCCACCACCGGAGAACCCCCGGGCAAGCCGTCCCCTCAAAACCCTTTTCCACTGCCGGAGAGCGCCCAGCCACCGGCACTACGCCGCACGGTGCCGCATCCCGAGGGCCGGCCACCGCGCAAGCCGCCTCCCCTTCGCCGCGAGTCGCGCCATCGGTCCAGACGACCTCCCCGTCGAGCTCCCTTTCCCTCCTCCGCCGCTTCTTTCCCTCTCCGATGATCTTCCCCGCTTCTCTTCCCCTCTCCGCCGTCTCCAACCCGCGCTCACCCCCTCTCGATCTACTTCCCAGCCTCCGCTCGCCGGCCGAGCCACCCGCTCCTCTTCCCTTCTCCTCCCTTCATTCTCTCTCCTCTTTCTAAATCTCTCTCTCACCACAATTCTTTTGATAGAAGTGTACTGATTATTATTTTATGTTATTTTATTTTTATTTTATTTTTTTAATAATAATAATAATAATAATAATAATAATAATAATAATATTATTATTATTCTTAAAACCTGAGAAGAGAGCACCGCAGCTCCTGTGTGAATTGTTTCTATTTTCTAAATTATTTTTTTGTTTTGCTGTTATTTTTGTTTGTTTCTTTCCTTCTGTAACACCCATATTCTGAATACGTATTTTGTCAAGCTTGTATGTATTTCAGACCTGTATTCGTTTTCTCGGATTTTGGCATGTACTTGTAATTGGCTTGACTTGCAGATTTTGGTTCTCGTAATTGGGTTTTACCTGGCTTGGTTTATTTTGTGGAGGAGAATTGGTTTGATTGGTTTGGTTTGGTTTAACATGCATTGGAACACCTTAGCCTATGTTCAACCCTCAACACAACACAACTCACCCTCATTAAAACTTTACCTACTTTCTCTCCTCCATAATTCTTTTATTTATTTCTCCATCTTCTTCTTCTTCCTTCCTCTACACAACACCAACACCCATAGGCAAGTGCACCTTGCCACCACATGAGAACCACATTTTATTTGTTCATTAGCCAGATTAGGCCATGATGATCAACATTAGAACTTGACATTTTGTGATTTGGAGTCTCCATTGTTCTAGATTTAAGTTTCTTTATTTTTGGATTTACATGGTTTTGATCTATTTTGGTTGGATTTTGTGGATTTTGATGCTTCCATATGGAAGAGAATTCAATTTTACTCAAGTTAGACCTTTGAAAATCTAGATTTGGCTTTGATTTGACTAAGATATGAAAGATTAATTTTTGGGTGTTCTTGATGTTCCTCTCGGCCTGGAGAAGAAGATCTACATCTACAGTCTGCGCTCTTTAGCGTAGCACTGATCACGCAGCCTCCCTGTGCCGCGCTCTTTAGCGTTGGTCGGTGACTGCGCAGCCTGGCCGCTGCCCGATTGCGCAACCAACCCTGCGCCATCGGCTCCTGCGCGCTTGACCCCTACGCAGTCTGCATCCTGCGCCATCCATTGCCTGCACAATCTAAGTCTGCGCACTTCGCAGCCCACGCCAACCATTCCTGCGCTATCTGCCCCTACCCTGTGCCCCTGCACTTGGCACCCTGCGCAGCTGACACCCTGCGTAATCCAACCACCCCACCCCTTGCACAAACCATTGGCTCTTGGAGTTTTGGTTTAATTTCTTTAAGCTTGGCTCTTCTATAGCCCTTTTGTCATGAACTTGATTTTACTTAATATGTTTGGAATGACTATTGTACAGGGCATGGTATGACAAGGAACTAGCATAACACGACAGTAACCCGTAGTGGTGCACTTCTGACATGACCAACCTGACATGATAGTGGCCCGTTGTGGCGCACTCCTGACAAGTACCCTGACATTATTTATCTTGATAACTTGATAGTGGCCCGTGGCGGCGCACTCCTGACTTGACTTGACTTGTAACTTGTAACTTGACTCGTATAATCAACTTGACACCGTGGGTGTTCCTGCTTGCTTGCTTGTGCAATCCACTGGTCTTGTCTTGCATCATGTCTAGGATGACTCCCTGGTTCCCACGGTCAGGGATTCATACTGAATATGGATTAGGCTAATACTAGATCAAACTATAGTTCATGGAGAATTTTCAGTCACAGGCAATCTCGTTATCTGGGCACTCTTAATTGGACTTGTTGCTTGCCGACGAGTAGAGCACATTTCCAGCGCACTGTCTTGTGTTGTACCCTCTAAGTCACCTAAGGTATATCGTCTCCGGGGCAATGTACCCAACTATACTCTCAACCCACGAAGGATAACTGGATGGTCTGCAGGGCTTGGGACTGGAAAATTTCTCACTTGCATCTTGTTAATAATTAAGGCTTGTGATAACCCTAGTTAGCTAAGTAGTAAGCCGTAGTAATTGCTTGGCCGCTTGTGAATAATGATGTCCAGCCCTGTCTAAGTCTTGTCTAGCCCCTGTACCTGGAACTCTTGTACATGCTTGTTTTACTTATCTCTAACAATAAATGGGTAGAGACAGAGTACTGTTCAGGCGAATGGTTACAACCTCGGTCCTTGTTTGGTTTACGGGTTGTAACCTGGCTCCCAGAATGGTTCCACGTCCCTAGTCGTTTATTGTCCTGACATACTCTTTATTACTTGTACCTTCTTCCATTTCTTTTCTTATGTTCTGATATACGGGCTTTTGTTCTTATTTCGTGGCCTCCTTTGCGCACTTGCTCTTTCTGGGGTTGACCCAACTGGTTTTGTGTGGCCAGATTTCGGAGCAGCTCCGAGGATCTACCGAACCTCCTGTCCGATGGTGGCGACTAGAAGGAACCCGGGCTACGAGTGGGTTTTCTATTTTGTTTCGCTCACTCTATTGTAAATTTATTCTTTTGAGGCGTTTAGCCGACGAGCACCTGTTAGCTCGATGCACTTTTACTTACTGTCTGCCTACGGGCTGTAAACATGATTAACAAATCCTAGGGTTGATCATGTATGACTTAACTCTTGCTAGTCCTAGCATTTTGTATGACTAGCTTCATGATCAGCTGATATGTAATATTTGGGACACCTTTTATTGTATATTTGGTGGTCAAACATCTTGTAATTATATTATTTGCTTGAGATTGAGACAGTAGGCTTGACCTTAAGAGACCGTTGGCTTGTAGTAACCCTCATATCTAGACGTCATGATCGTATAGTTGAGATGTATTCTATTTCAATAACGTAGCTGGCTATGTACGCCCCTGCTCTCCAGTATTCTGGTTCTGGGGCGTGACACCTTCTTCTTTTCTATCCTTTGTTTTATTATATTTCTTATTACTAAATTTCCATAAACGATTAGTTGTATGTATGGTGAAGTGTGGTTACTAATAATAATTAAAATAATAATAAATAAACTATTTGGAATCTATGTATAGTTGTTTCAAATTACTTGTGTATTAAAATATAGTAGTGGGCTTGATCCTTATCAAAACTTGTTTTAAAATAATATTTTTTAATTATTTTGAATATATTTTGACCTAAAAATTATTTGACAAAATTATAGTTTTACGAATATGGATTTTAGCATTAAATAATTTTCTATAATTATTTTCTTTCTCTTAGAATATTTTTGAAAAATATAGTTTTCTACCTAAATTGTATTTCTACAACTTAAGAGTTTTCTGTGAACACAGTTTCTTTTATATTTTAGTATTTATCTAAACATTATTTTTAACTTAAAAAAATATAAGTTCTCATTTATTATAAATAAATTCCTAAAATCATATATATTACTTAACCAAATTTTATCGATCAATCTTATGTCCATGACCAATCTCAATCTTTATATTCCTTTGCCAATTATTTCCTTCCACCTATTGACCCTAACTAATTTGACCCTTTTGGACCCAATGAACTGTCCGTGCCACCATCAGAGGTCACCTTGTATAGTTGTTGCAACGAAATCGCAGTTCGTGTCACCTTGGTCATTGCAGTACACCAGGCGTACTACCAGGCAAGACACCTTGCCATTTGCTGTTTATTTATTTTAGCTCATATTTCATGCATTATTTATTTTTTTATGCAAAATAAACTGTGATACATGGCATAACATGTTAGAACTTACTGTTCATTTATATTTCCTGCTATGTATTATTTTTCTTACACATTAAACCTAGATTTAAGGGACCACCTTTGTGTGTTGCATTCATGGCCTTGACACGTTGTATCACGAAATTGTGTGTCGCATGTAGAATACGACGTGCGTGATTGGCTGGCCACCAGTACGTACAAGCCGTGCGATAGGAATAACCGCTAATAGAGGTTGCATGCTAGTTTGACTGGCTGGAGATACGGGACTGATGACCCATGATTACTGACGGCCACTGACTACATAATAAAATTGTTTGATCTATGAATAATTCATTAGAACAAAAGAAGAGATGTAATAGCCCGGCCAGTACTTTACTTAACCAAGCCGGGATAATGAGCCTTTCTTAAAATCAAGAAGTGAAGTAAGCCATCTCGTACAATACCGGTACAGGTAAATCCAACTTCCGGATTAATTGGCTCAATCTTGACATCATCAAGAAAGAGACATTAGTCAAGCTTGGGATTAAGCCGGGGACCCGTTTGGATATATAATCCAAGCAGAGAGTGGAGTTACGTGAATAGCCGTCTGATGGAAAATAACTTTCACGTTCGGTTCAGAGAGCACTTTTTCGTTGAGAATTCCTCGTTCCCTTTTGTGTGAATTCCCCAGCGATGAATTCATAACTTGTGGGGCCCTATCTAGTTCTGCGGAACGTTATGCTCTTACTGATGGGGCCTCTGGTGCCCCAAGGGGGACTATGCCGATCCTATTTAGCCAGGGCCCATGCGTAGGAAGGATTGTTCTTAACTACATTTCACTTAGAATGGTTAGGCACCTTTATCCGTTATGTACGAGTACTTTTGGTTTGGGTACTTGTATCTGACCGTGGCTTGGAACAATAACTTGTCATGGAGTTTTCATCACATCTTGTCTTGTTTGGTTGTAGGTATGACTTACTACTCCGATGAGAAGGTATTGAACCTTGTTGGGGTCCGGATACCATATTAGATTCATAGCATGGAAATATATGTCACCGTAAATTAGTTTACCATCTCCTGTCCTTGTTTGGTTGGGGGGATGGTACGCTCGTTCAATAGTGTGTATTGGACCATGTTATAATTCAATTGACTTATTTATTTGAGTAATATTTATTCAGTTTATATGGCATGATATTATGTGTCTTGTTACGTCCCTCTGAGGACCTGGTTATCTTTCCGGGTATGTGCTCTT
>JANAVB010029900.1:0-109640 GCA_029216955.1 Iris pallida
TAGGTCTCACTCTAAACCCTACTCTAGTCTCACTCTAAGCCTAAGCCCCCACCCCTCCTCCTACGAACCCTAAGCCCTAAGCTCCCAACCCCGCTCGTCGACGGAAGCGGCGGCGGCGGGAACGATGTGGTGGGTCGAGGTCGTCCAGGCGTTTGTGGCTTCGGGTTCAGAAGATCGGGAGTCGGCTCATGATGAGTGGGACGACGCTCGGTCGAGAACAGAAAGTGGAGTCGGAGGAGGGCTCGGAAGGCGTGGGCTCGAGATCCGGTCAGGGTTTCCTCGCACGGAGACCCACGTCGGCATCGACCTGGATCACAAACCCCATCTAGGTATCTACTCCCTCTATTTCCTTCGTCGGTTCTGATGGGAAATTAGGTTAATTTTTTTCTTGTAGCTATTGGATTCTTGTGAATTTAGAAAGTTTATTTTTTTCATTGAATGTATCTTGTGATTCTGATGGAAAATTAGGTTAATTTTTTTTTTTTCTTGTAGCTAGGGAGGCGCGGTGGCGGAGCCCTTGGCGTCTCAAGCCGAAACGATCACCTGTAAATTTGCTGGCGGCCAGACTTCGATTTGAATTTTTTTCTTCTACAGAAGAGGTAATTTCTCTACGACAGCATTTTGCTCTTATTTATAGTGTTTTTTTTGTCTCAATTGTTGGATTTTTGCACTGTTGTAAAACATTATTTGTTCCTACTTTTTGCTGGATTTGACAGGATTATAAGAATAATTTGTTTTTGTCGAAAATCTTATTCAATTATGGTACTATTTCTATGTTTTACATATTCTAATATAAAGCTACTTTACTCTTGAAAATGATGTGATGAACCTACAATTATTCATCTTCTTCTACAGCGTCGGCAAAAGTATATGATCAACAAGGATTTCATATTGTTGGATATGGATGCACTACAGTATTGGGAACTCTGGGGACCTGGATGCGTTTCGTTGCTGCTACAATTTCTGAAACAGTTTGTCATTGAGTTAGCCCTGTTTTATATCCCATTATCGATAATATGCAAGTCATGAAGCATTCACCTCATTTGATTATGTATGTTTTTTTTCCTTCTTCATAGATATTGTTGCCACTGCTGCTTTCTGGAAATAGGAATTTTGAAGGTCGAGTGCATCCCTTGACTCGAGCCAATTATCTTGCTTCACCTCCTCTGGTTGTAGCGCATGCCCTTGCTGGCTCAGTAAGTCATTTGTGCTATTTTTAATGTAATTTATTTTGAGATACGGAATTGGGAATTTGTTCACGCCCCAGAACCAAATACTGGAGAGCGGGGGAATGACTCAGCCAGCTACGTATTACGGGTAGATGAATACCGTATACGATCAATGCTGTCTAACCAACGAGGGGGCGCATACTACATAAAGGTCTTTCTATGGTCATTTCACATCTATTGTCTCAATCATTCATCAAGAAGCATAAAATAGGAACATGTAAGATAAAGCAGTAAGGCGTCCCAAACGCTCAGTCAAAATGCTCTTGAGATCTGGCTTTACAAAAACATAGCCAGATGATATAGCAAGTATACACAATTGTTATCAGCTGCAGTCTGACTTAATTACAATTATGTAAAGGTAAGTACAAGACAATCCGACTAACATGTCGGTGCCAAACGGCTAAGTATAAAGGTAAATAACAAAACGAGCGGTGAAGTAAGGAACCCACTCGAGTCCTCCTGCAATCATTCTCCTAGTGTTGACCATCCTGGAGGTAGAAGTAAGCTGAGTCCTCGGGAACCAGCTCTAAATCTGGCCATGCAAAACCAGAGAGGTTAGACCTCTAATAGCAAGTACCACAAGGAAGGACGATATGAAGGACTAAACCAGCAAGCAAAAGAAAATAATGATAATAGATCTCTGCTTTCCACTAGGATTCACATCACATCACGACACTTCGAACCAACCTCCCAACCAAATAAGGACATAAGTTGGCCCGTCATGTCCTGACGTTCTGATCATCCCATTTAGGTAACAGAGTAGTGCAGTACACAAACAAATCATCTTGAACGAACAATCAAATCCTACGACTTGCTATTGTGAGTCCCAAGTTATCCTGGAATTATGCAATAAAGATTCCTCAGTTCTTACTATGTGCGAGCAAGGCTAGTCTATCCAGTCAATCATGTGCGCCATGCATGAATTAGACGAGTCCTAGCAGGACGCCCGTCAATATACAATATACCATAATAATAAAAGCAGATACTGTTCCCTGCCCGTGTGGCAGATTTACAGTATCTGTGGGAACTAGCCGGCCCGTCGGGTACTATTCGTCCCAAGGGGGCTGCCATTTAAGAACTCGGAAATCCATTCTCTCCATGCAATCATTGTTTTATTTAACTTAATAGTCCCTACGTTGAGTGAAATTCCATGCCGTGGATCATAGTCATTCAAATGAGTACTTTCGTACGGGGTACGATATGCACAACTCTACAACGATACCAGTGCGGTTAGGTTGCAGGTCTTACATAGCGTAATGCAACAATCAAATCTGACCACGGTAATTATGCCTTGACCATAAAGTACACATGCTTCTTTTGTAGAAAATAAATAAATAAATAAGTAAATAAATAAATAGATTGAAGCCTGCATGTACATGTATGTCAATATTTTGGGATCAGCCAGTCGATTGCAATAGTTCATAACATGAACGTGTCTCATTCATTTATTTCAATAAGACGACTAGCCAGTCTCTTAGTTCCAACTAGGAACGCATGATCAAATTAGTCAAGATAACCATCGTCATTAATGGTGACAAGGCATGAAAGTCATTAGCATTAAATAGGGTTGAGTCTATAACTCTCAAGGTCAAGTTCCAGTCTCACTGGATATCCATATACCAATCTAGACACTTGGCACTAATACACAACCATAGGTATTAAAATATTAACATGCTAAGATTTCCGGGTTCATGCAAAAAGGCGTAAGGATATAATAGGGAATTATCATGCCAACATTAAATGAATAAAATATAGAACAAATAAAAACTCCCAAGTCAGGAAGTCATGCTAACAAGTCTAAGCTAAGTCCAAAAGTCACGCAAGAATCGTATGCGTGAAAAGTACGCCAAGTCTGGCATGAAGGAGCGAGCGTAAAAAGTAGTACACTCTGGTAAGCGTGAGCATAAACAGTGAGGTGTGACAAGTGATGCGTGACAAGTGATACGTGCTGGCAACGTGAGCGTATGAGCGTAACAAATAATTCACGCACGCACGCGCAACGTGAGGGTGAAAAGTCACGTACGCCAAAAGTCACGCACAATGTGATCGTGAAAAGTCACGCACGCAAGCTCGGGGACATGAGCGTGAAAAGTCACGCACGCAGTACAAAGACAGGAGCGTGACTCAAATACACACAGACAACGCGAGCATGACTGAAAATACACGCACTCAAATGCGAGCGTGACTAAAAATACACGCACGCACAGAGTGGACGTAACTAAAAAGTCACGCAGACACGCACAGACATGAGCGTGACTAAAATACACGCACGCTCATGAGAACGTTAGCGTGACTGAAATACACGCAAACACGTATAGACGTGTGCGTGACTGGGCTGATGTTTACGCGAGCACGTAAGAACGTATGCGTGAAACATCTTCCAAACTCCAAGTCCCATGGAGCCTTGTTCCAGTGCCAGAAATACACGCTAAGTTGGTGGACCAAGAACCCATGAACAGCCGAAATACTATAACTTAGATCTAGAAAAAACCAGCCGTAGAAATCAAAAATGCTAAGAACTAATCTCTCTTGGAATCACGAGAAGAAGGCAAATGAACCATAAAAATGGGTGGAGAAGGAGCAAGTTTGCACTTGCCTACTGCTGCTGCTGCTGGTTAGGTGGAGAAGTAATGAGAGGAAGAAGAGGAAGTAATGGTGAGAAGGAAGTAATGAGGAGAGAGAAAGAGATGGAAGCTTTAAATAGGAAGGGGGTGGTAGGTGGGAGCTAGTGGACCGGGTTGTCCACCACCAATCCGAACCCAATAAGGCCGAACCAAATAAGCAAGACTAAAAGCAGGAAATAAAAGCAGGAAGAAAATGCAGAAATAAAATTGCAGGAAATAAATTAACATGGAATTTAAAGAGCAGATAATTAATTAACATGAAAATTTCAAAGGAATTTAAATACAGAATACTACATGATAAATACTAAATAAATACTCATGAGTTGTACATGTATAAAAATATGCATTCTGGGAACGGGGAGTGACATCTCTACCCACCTTAGAAAAATTCCGTCCTCGGAATTTCAAATCCAAGCAGGATAGAAACATCGGGGCTAAACTAATACAAGCAATTCTAGTGATCAAGCAATTCTAGTGAACAAGCAATTTGTTTTTACCATATCAAAAGCAAGCACTATATATGTAAATCCATCAATCTACGATATCAAGTAGCTCTACCCATAAAGCGATAAGCATGAGAAATCAAGACAATCAAGGTATACAGAAAGAGATATACCTTGTGAGTCAAACAGGTGTGGATACCGTGATCGGATATCATCCTCACGTTCCCACGTTGACTCTCCCAAGGAGTGATGACCCCAAGCAACACGGACATCACGCTCCAGAACCAGAATACTGGAGAGCGGGGGAATGACTCAGCCAGCTACGTATTACGGGTAGATGAATACCGTATAATACGATTAATGCTGTCTAACCAGACGAGGGGGTGCATGCTACATAAAGGTCTAACTATGGTCATTTTATATCTATTGTCTCAATCATTCAATCAAGAAGCATAAAATAGAGAACATGTAAGATAAAGCAGTAAGGCGTCCCAAACGCTCAGTCAAAATGCTCTTGAGATCTGGCTTTACAAAAATATAGCCAGATGATATAGCAAGTATACACAATTGTTATCAGCTGCAGTCTGACTTAATTACAATTACGTAAAGGTAAGTACAAGATAATCCGACTAACATGTCGGTGCCAAACGGCTAAGTATAAAGGTAAATAACAAAACGAGCGGTGAAGTAAGGAACCCACTCGAGTCCTCCTGCAATCATTCTCCTAGTGTTGACCATCCTGGAGGTAGAAGTAAGCTGAGTCCTCGGAAACCGGCTCTAAATCTGGCCATGGAAAACCAGAGAGGTTAGACCTCTAATAGCAAGTACCACAAGGAAGGACGATATGAAGGACTAAACCAACAAGCAAAAGAATATAATGATAATAGATCTCTGCTTTCCACTAGGATTCACATCACATCACGACACTTCGAACCAACCTCCCAACCAAACAAGGACAGAAGTTGGCCCGTCATGTCCTGACGTTCTGATCATCCCAGTTAGGTAACAGAGTAGTGCAGTACACAAACAAATCATCTTGAACGGCCAATCAAATCCTACGGCTTGCTATTGTGAGTCCCAAGTTATCCTGGAATTATGCAATAAAGGTTCTTCAGTTCTTACTATGTGCGAGCAAGGCTAGTCTATCCAGTCAATCATGTGCGCCATGCATGAATTAGACGAGTCCTAGCAGGACGCCCGTCAATATACAATATACCATAATAATAAAAGCAGATACTGTTCCCTGCCCGTGTGGCAGATTTATAGTATCTGTGGGAACTAGCCGGCCCGTCGGGTACTACTCGTCCCAAGGGGGCTACCATGTAAGAACTCGAGAATCCATTCTCTCCATGCAATCATTGTTTTATTTAACTTAATAGTCCCTACGTTGAGTGAAATCCCATGCCGTGGATCATGGTCATTCAAATGAGTACTTTCATACGGGGTACGATATGCACAACTCTACAACGATACCAGTGCGGTTAGGTTGCAGGTCTTACATAGCGTAATGTAACAATCAAATCTAACCACAATAATCATGCCTTGACCATAAAGTACACATACTTCTTTTGTAGAAAATAAATAAATAAATAAATAAATAAATAAATAAATAAATAAATAAATAAATAAATAAATAGATTGAAGCCTGCATGTGCATGTATGTCAATATTTCGGGATCAGCCAGTCGATTGCAATAGTTCATAACATGAATGTGTCTCATTCATTTATTTCAATAAGACGACTAGCTAGTCTCTTAGTTCCAACTAGGAACGCATGATCAAATTAGTCAAGATAACCATCGTCATTAATGGTGACAAGGCATGAAAGTCATTAGCATTAAATAGGGTTGAGTCTATAACTCTCAAGGTCAAGTTCCAGTCTCACTGGATATCCATATACCAATCTAGACACTTGGCACTAATACACAACCATAGGTATTAAAATATTAACATGCTAAGATTTTCGAGTTCATGCAAAAAGGCGTAAGGATATAATAGGGAATTATCATGCCAACATTAAATGAATAAAATATAGAACAAATAAAAACTCCCAAGTCAGGAAGTCATGCTAACAAGTCTAAGCTAAGTCCAAAAGTCACGCAAGAATCCTATGCGTGAAAAGTACGCCAAGTCTGGCATGAAGGAGCGAGCGTAAAAAGTAGTACACTCTGGTAAGCGTGAGCGTGAACAGTGAGGTGTGATAAGTGATGCGTGATAAGTGATACGTGCTGGCAACGTGAGCGTATGAGCGTGACAAATAATTCACGCACGCACGCGCAACGTGAGGGTGAAAAGTCACGCACGCCAAAAGTCACGCACAATGTGATCGTGAAAAGTCACGCACGCAAGCTCGGGGACATGAGCGTGAAAAGTCACGCACGCAGTACAAAGACAGGAGCGTGACTCAAATACACGCAGACAACACGAGCGTGACTGAAAATACACGCACTCAAATACGAGCGTGACTAAAAATACACGCACGCACAGAGTGGACATAACTCAAAAGTCACGCAGACACGCACAGACATGAGCGTGACTAAAATACACGCACGCTCATGAGAACGTTAGCGTGACTGAAATACACGCAAACACGTATAGACGTGTGCGTGACTGGGCTGATGTTTACGCGAGCACGTAAGAACGTATGCGTGAAACATCTCCCAAACTCCAAGTCCCATGGAGCCTTGTTCCAGTGCCAGAAATACACGCTAAGTTGGTGGACCAAGAACCCATGAACAGCCGAAATACTATAACTTAGATCTAGAGAAAACCAGCCGTAGAAATCAAAAATGCTAAGAACTAATCTCTCTTGGAATCACGAGAAGAAGGCAAATGAACCATAAAAATGGGTAGAGAAGGAGCAAGTTTACACTTGCTTACTTCTGCTGCTGCTGGTTAGGTGGAGAAGTAATGAGAGGAAGAAGAGGAAGTAATGGTGAGAAGGAAGTAATGAGGAGAGAAAAAGAGATGGAAGCTTTAAATAGGAATGGGGTGGTAGGTGGGAGCTAGTGGGCCGGGTTGTCCACCACCAATCCGAACCCAATAAGGCCGAACCAAATAAGCAAGACTAAAAGCAGGAAATAAAAGCAGGAAGAAAATACAAAAATAAAATTGCAGGAAATAAATTAACATGGAATTTAAAGAGCAGATAATTAATTAACATGAAAATTTCAAAAGAATTTAAATACAGAATACTACATGATAAATACTAAATAAATACTCATGAGTTGTACATGTATAAAAATACGCATTCTGGGAACGGGGAGTGACATCTCTACCCACCTTAGAAAAATTTCGTCCTCGAAATTTCAAATCCAAGCAGGATAGAAACATCGGGGCTAAACTAATACAAGCAATTCTAGTGATCAAGCAATTCTAGTGAACAAGCAATTTGTTTTTACCATATCAAAAGCAAGTACTATATATGTAAATCCATCAATCTACGATATCAAGTAGCTCTACCCATAAAGCGATAAACATGAGAAATCAAGACAATCAAGGTATACAGAAAGAGATATACCTTGTGAGTCAAACAGGTGTGGATACCGTGATCGGATATCATCCTCACGTTCCCACGTTGACTCTCCCAAGGAGTGATGACCCCAAGCAACACGGACATCATGCCCCAGAACCAGAATACTGGAGAGCGGGGGAATGACTCAACCAGCTACGTATTATGGGTAGATAAATACCGTATAATACGATCAATGCTGTCTAACCAGACGAGGGGGTGCATACTACATAAAGGTCTTACTATGGTCATTTCACATCTATTGTCTCAATCATTCAATCAAGAAGCATAAAATAGAGAACATGTAAGATAAAGCAGTAAGGCATCCCAAACGCTCAGTCAAAATGTTCTTGAGATCTGGCTTTACAAAAACATAGCCAGATGATATAGCAAGTATACACAATTGTTATCAGCTGCAGTCTGACTTAATTACAATTATGTAAAGGTAAGTACAAGACAATCCGACTAACATGTCGGTGCCAAACGGCTAAGTATAAAGGTAAAAAAAAAACGAGCGGTGAAGTAAGGAACCCACTCGAGTCCTCCTGCAATCATTCTCCTAGTGTTGACCATCCTGGAGGTAGAAGTAAGCTGAGTCCTCGGGAATCGGCTCTAAATTTGGCCATGCAAAACCAGAGAGGTTAGACCTCTAATAGCAAGTACCACAAGAAAGGACGATATGAAGGACTAAACCAGCAAGCAAAAGAATATAATGATAATAGATCTCTGCTTTCCACTAGGATTCACATCACATCACGACACTTCAAACCAACCTTCCAACCAAACAAGGACAGAAGTTGGCCCGTCATGTCCTGACGTTCTGATCATCCCAGTTAGGTAACAGAGTAGTGCAGTACACAAACAAATCATCTTGAACGGTCAATCAAATCCTACGGCTTGCTATTGTGAGTCCCAAGTTATCCTGGAATTATGCAATAAAGGTTCCTCAGTTCTTACTATGTGCGAGCAATGCTAGTCTATCTAGTCAATCATGTGCGCCATGCATGAATTAGACGAGTCCTAGCAGGACGCCCGTCAATATACAATATACCATAATAATAAAAGCAGATACTGTTCCCTGCCCGTGTGGCAGATTTACAGTATCTGTGGGAACTAGTCGGCCCGTCGGGTACTACTCGTCCCAAGGGGACTGCCATGTAAGAACTCGGGAATCCATTCTCTCCATGCAATTATTGTTTTATTTAACTTAATAGTCCCTACGTTGAGTGAAATTCCATGCCGTGGATCATGGTCATTCAAATGAGTACTTTCGTACGGGGTACGATATGCACAACTCTACAACGATACCAGTACGGTTAGGTTACAGGTCTTACATAGCATAATGCAACAATCAAATCTAACCACAGTAATCATGCCTTGACCATAAAGTACACATGCTTCTTTTGTAGAAAATAAATAAATAAATAAATAAATAAATAAATAAATAAATAAATAAATTGAAGCCTGCATGTGCATGTATGTCAATATTTCGGGATCAGCCAGTCGATTGCAATAGTTCATAACATGAACGTGTCTCATTCATTTATTTCAATAAGATGACTAGCCAGTCTCTTAGTTCCAACTAGGAACGCATGATCAAATTAGTCAAGATAACCATCGTCATTAATAGTGACAAGGCATGAAAGTCATTAGCATTAAATAGGGTTGAGTCTATAACTCTCAAGGTCAAGTTCCAGTCTCACTGGATATCCATATACCAATCTAGACACTTGGCACTAATACACAACCATAGGTATTAAAATATTAACATACTAAGATTTTCGAGTTCATGCAAAAAGGCGTAAGGATATAATAGGGAATTATCATGCCAACATTAAATAAATAAAATATAGAACAAATAAAAACTCCCAAGTCAGGAAGTCATGCTAACAAGTCTAAGCTAAGTCCAAAAGTCACGCAAGAATCGTATGCGTGAAAAGTATGCCAAGTCTGGCATGAAGGAGCGAGCGTAAAAAGTAGTACACTCTGGTAAGCGTGAGCGTGAACAGTAAGGTGTGACAAGTGATGCGTGACAAGTGATACGTGCTGGCAACGTGAGCGTATGAGCGTGACAAATAATTCACGCACGCACGCGCAACGTGAGCGTGAAAAGTCACGCACGCCAAAAGTCACGCACAATGTGATCGTGAAAAGTCACGCACGCAAGCTCGGGGACATGAGCGTGAAAAGTTACGCACGCAGTACAAAGACAGGAGCGTGACTCAAATACACGCAGACAACGCGAGCGTGACTGAAAATACACGCACTCAAATGCGAGCGTGACTAAAAATATACGCACGCACAGAGTGGACGTAACTCAAAAGTCACGCAGACACGCACAGACATGAGCGTGACTAAAATACACGCACACTCATGAGAACGTTAGCGTGACTGAAATACACGCAAACACGTATAGACGTGTGCGTGACTGGGCTGATGTTTACGCGAGCACGTAAGAACGTATGCGTGAAACATCTCCCAAACTCCAAGTCCCATGGAGCCTTGTTCCAGTGCCAGAAATATACGCTAAGTTGGTGGACCAAGAACCCATGAACTTCTGAAATACTATAACTTAGATCTAGAGAAAACCAGCCGTAGAAATCAAAAATGTTAAGAACTAATCTCTCTTGGAATCACGAGAAGAAGACAAATGAACCATAAAAATGGGTGGAGAAGGAGCAAGTTTGCACTTGCCTACTGCTGCTGCTGCTGGTTAGGTGGAGAAGTAATGAGAGGAAGAAGAGGAAGTAATGGTGAGAAGGAAGTAATGAGGAGAGAGAAAGAGATGGAAGCTTTAAATAGGAAGGGGGTGGTAGGTGGGAGCTAGTGGGCCGGGTTGTCCACCACCAATCCGAACCCAATAAGGCCGAACCAAATAAGCAAGACTAAAAGCAGGAAATAAAAGCAGAAAATAAAAGCAGGAAGAAAATGCAGAAATAAAATTGCAGGAAATAAATTAACATGGAATTTAAAGAGCAGATAATTAATTAACATGAAAATTTCAAAGGAATTTAAATACAGAATACTACATGATAAATACTAAATAAATACTCATGAGTTGTACATGTATAAAAATACGCATTCTGGGAACGGGAAGTGACAGAATTTATAAGAACAGGCTGAATAACAGATAAATATGTATGCCTCGACCAATAATATAATTCCCTTTCAGTGATTCTCATCTTCCTCTTCTTTCAAGTTATTCTGACCAATCAGCCACTGTTAACTTTGTTTAATTGATCAAACTCTTGGCCAATACCTATACCAGTATTGTTAGCTTGTAATCCTCCTGAACATGGTCTTAGGTTGTTTATCAATAGCTGATTTTTTTTATAATTTCGTTACTTCAATAATCGATTCTTGATAGTAAATTTGAATATGTTGCTGCAAGTTTTTCCATGATCATGCACATCTTTTTCTTACTGACACCAAATTAAATTTGACTAGTTTTATTGTGAAACCATTATCAGGTTGACATTGATTTCGAGAAGGAACCTATTGGAATATCAAAGGATGGGAAGAGTGTATACTTTAGGGACATTTGGCCGTCAACTGAAGAAATTACAGAGGTAGTTACTGCAAGTGTGGATAAATTTAATTTTTGGTCACATGCTATCATATCCCTCGTAATTGCATAAATTCTTTATTTCTTTCAGTATGTGACTAAGTATCTATTGATAAGAGGATAATGTTGCATGAGCAAGATTACAATATTTGCATAATGAAGTACCTGGTTGATAACCGATTAATCCTTTTTGTAGAACACTTCACATGTTATATATCAATTCTTATAGGATCATGAAGCCACATCAGAAAGATAGGCTAACGTAGTATCAGTTTTCGAAATCGTTGATAACCTAACACTTCACATGTTACAATTTCTTGCTTTCGGGGTGATGTCTTTGATAGCCTATACAACTAAATCTTACTTCTTTACGTTGGCCTACTTTTGAGAAGGTGGTTCACATGGAGGTTGGATGGTTTGATGATCCTGAGAACTCGAGTGGAGCCGTTGGGAAAAGAACACATATAAGACATTTTTATGAAAAATCTTATATAGGTAGATAGGCAAATCTGCACTTGTATATTTCAATCTTATATAGGTAGACTAGTCTTTCTTCAATTTTGACTTGATTCTTTGTGCATCTTTAATTCTTTATGACCTATATTGTATCAGTTTGTTATTTTTCTTTTGAGAATTATGATGCAATTTATGTGTTTGACAATAAACTGTAATTTTTTGCTCAACATATTTTAGAAAGATTGGAGAAATGAGGCTCAACTTTGTAAGGTAAAATGTGATATTCAAAATAAGAATACGAGTACATTTTGTAGTAATCTTTAGTTGCCTGCTCTGGAGTAACTCTCCTTTAACCAATTGTGAGGTGATATTTTTGTGTTCTTGACCGGTCTGGATGGCTCATTAGTTGGGGAGTTTCCTAGGTACTGTTATCCCTAACTATAAGTTACATGTTGGTGCTGCTTGAGAAGTTTGATGCTGGCTGCTCAGCTTCCAATGTAATCTTTTTTAAGCTTATTCATGTTGAGTTAAGAGAATGTACTGTCAAGTTTATTCATGCTTCCAATGTAATCTTTTTTTTGTTTTTTTTCAGCTTTCCTTCTTTCATATGTGGACCAATCAATTGCAAGAGACATTAAATTCAAACAAACGAGGATACTACTTTTTTCCATAAAGATTTTAGCAGTTGGAGGACCTTTAGTCCCTGGTAGTCCAACAGAGCTCTGGGTGCAGGTTTTTGGTAGTTGTAAATGTATATATGCATTTGTAAATGTATATATGTATTTGGATATTCTATTTTGAGAATGTAATAAAGATGTTGATATGTACTCTATTTTGAGAAATGTAATAAAAATGGTAATATATAATGTTAATTTGATTTTTAGGCCTGACAATTATATGGACTGATTTGGATATGCTAATTTGAATAGTATAAAGTGTTATAAATGTGCTGTATTGAGCCTATACATGTTATCTATTCATGACGTTTTAAAATTGTTCTGAATTGTGCACTATATATTAACTATTCATAACGCTTTTATAGAAACTATTCATGACGGTTATTTTATGACGCTTTTAAAAAATATTTATAACACCCGTTTTCATGACGGTTGCTGTGGAAAAAAAAGCGTCATGGTTCGTCATTAATGACACTTTTTAGCCGTCATTAAAAGGGTTTTTGTTGTAGTGGATACACTATAGGTTTGTCATGTGAGATGTCATTGTGATGGGTATATATGATTGGTATAGCCTATTAGGTATCCTAACCTATTTAAGTTGATAGCCTATATAGTATCCTAGATATCCTAGATACATTAGCTTATGCTTAGTAATGAGTTGACGTAGATATTGACCAATAGTCTAGGGTTGACCCATAGTCTAGTATTGACCCACTTTGACTAGATAGTTGACCAAAATCCTAGATGTTGACTTGGTTTGACTGAAGTTTGACCAAGAGTTGACTTTGACCTAGAATGACCTAGAATCATGTAGATTGCATTGTACACTTCATTATCACATGATTTGAACTCTTTATAACCTGTATTGCTCTAATAGGACTGTGGCTCCAGTTTGGACATCGATACATATTAGTTGTTCAGGTTATCATGCGAGTACATTCTCTCATCATTTTCATTCATAATAGTATCTATATTGCATGCTTTAGACTAATTTACTTGATGCTGACACGTCGTTATCACGGCTTGGTATTGTATGGATCTTGTCGTACGATGTTATCCCCTCAGCGGATACATCGAGTATTTCTTGTGCGTGTACTTTACCGTGTGCATCGTGTACTCCTTGTATTCGTATTATTCGTATCAAATTGTGTGCTCTCATGTACTATTGTGTACTCTCATGTGCTCACATGATCTTCTTGTGCAAACAATTCATCGTGTACGTAACATAACTCGATCGGATCCTTGTGCATTGATTGGGGACGGGGGAGTAAAAGTGGTTATGTGATCATTCTTTTAGTATACTCGTGGGCAAACTCTGTAACTTAGGCGTGTGTAAATCAATCCGATTACATAACCATCTTATGCTCTAAATCACTTATATTTCACTTACAGTTCTTATTTTCTATAAAACTTTCATGTACTCAGATTTGTCTATTTTAACTGTTCATGTATATCCCTCTCTACGGAGTTTCACGTATTTCATGTTCTTCATGTACATTTCTTTACAGTTCATGTATTTTATTCTACTGCTTGTTCTATATTTTCTGCCATGTTTTGGATCTGTTTTGGAGATATGTGCTTGTTCCTGTCCTGATTGGACCTGTCATGCCCCAGAACTAGAATACTGGAGAGCGGGGGATAGACACAACCAGCTACATACATTAAAGTGCAACCCATTTCGTAATACGGTTACGGCTGTCTAGATGCATGGAGGTTTAACTACAAGCCAGCAGTCTCTTATGGTTAAGAACAAGCCTAGTGTCTCAATCTCAAACAAGCAATTAAATGTTAAAAGATATTAGATCATCATACATACAAGGTAAGGCGTCCCAAATATTATATATTCAGATGATCATGAAGCTAGTCATACAAAATACGAAGACTAGCAAGAGTTAAGGTCATACATGATCAACCCTAGGATTTGTCAATCATGTTAAGCCCTTAGGCAGACAATATAAGTTTCAACACGAGCTAACACTTGCTCGGCGGCTAAACGCCTCAAAAGAATAATTTTACAATAAAGTGGGAAAGCAAAATAAGAAAAAATCACTCGTTGCCAGGGTTGTGTCTAGTGTTCACCATCTGGCTGGAAGGTAGGTAGATCCTCGGGTGCTACTCCAAAATCTAGCCATACAAAACCAGCTGGGTCAGACCCCAGAAAGAGCAAGTGCCACAAGAGAGGCTTCATTTAAGAACTAAAACCAGCATATTAGCACATAAAGACATGAATGATAACGAAAGGCATGAGTTAGAGAAAACATGGTGATAAACGATGAGATAACTAAAGGACTATTCCGGTAACCAAGTTACAACCCGTAAACCAAACAAGGACCGGGGTTGTAACCCTTCACCTGAACAGAGCTTAGTCTCTAATCATTTATTGACAAGAGTAAGGCATAAACAGTAATGTACTGAAGTAATCATAGACTGGTACTGCCTAGACAAGACTAGACTGGACTCTATCCATCAATCACGGCCAAGCAATGAGTATGGCTTGATAATTTAACTAACTAGGGTTATCACAAGCTAATTACTACAAGAAGCATTTGAGATATTCCCGAGTCACAAGCCCCGCAGCTATCCAGGTTATCCAGGCGAGGTTGCTTAGAGTTACCAAGAGTTAGAAAATCATTAGGTGACTTGGAGTGCAACACATGACAGTATGCTTTAGTACTTATGATTTCAAGAAGTGTCCCACATGACAGTGGGCTGGAAATGTGCCCTACTCGTCGGCAGGCTACAAGTCCACTCAGGTATGGCCGGGATAATGGGATCTCATGTAACTGGAAAAATCTCTCTATATGAACTACTTGATCAATCTAGTCATTAACCTTAGTCAGATTCATTATGAATCCCTGACCGTGGTAACCAGGAATCCATGTCCTAGACATGATGCAAGATGAGACAGATAGCTTGTACAATCACAATCAGAAAAATCAACCACGGTGTCAAGAAAAGTGTTTCTTAGCAAATCAGGGTAGCTGTCGCAACAGCCCTTCAAGATTATCATGCCATATCGGGTTACTTGTTACTTGTCAAGATTACTTGTCAGGAGTGCGCCTCGATGAGCTACTATTAAGATTGTCATATCTTATCAAGTTACTTATCATGTCAAGTGGGTATGTCAAAAGTGCGCCTCGACGGGCCACTATCAAGATTATCATGTCATGTTCATGTCAAGCTCAATACTGGCAAGTCATGTTATGCTCAACAAGTTATCGAGTCGGGTCGTCACAAGATAGGTCAGGTACAAGTCACATGCAAGATCATATGCATATACAACTAGAACTAGGAGAACATGCATGGAGGCAAAGGGCAAGGGGTAACAAGTGGAGCTAGTCAGCTGGCGCCAGGAAAATGACAGGTGGCGCCAAGGGGGACATGTGGCGCCTAAGTTAGCTTGCACCAGGCTGGGGTGCGCCAGATCAGGTTGCGCCAGGTTAGGTTGCACCAGACTCAGGTTGCGCCTGACTCAGGTTGCGCCTGACTGAGCTGCGCGAGGTCAAGTTGTGCCAGGACCTGTTCTTCTTCCCCAAACAGCAAAGAACCCATGTAACCCGAAAACTTCAAAATGTCATAACTTACTCAAAACAAGTCCAAATTGAGACTTCCAAGGGTCTAAACTGCATAGAACGAGATTTTCTATAGCCTGGGACGACTGTTTTTAGGAAATACTAACTTTTAATAGATCAAAACCAAGAAAAATAAGAAAAGATCAAAACTTAGATCTACAATAATCCATCCATCAAAACCAAAAATGCCAAGTCCTAAAGAGGCTTAGAATCAAGTAGAGAAGAGAATGGGAAAATAAATTAGAAGATCCATCATGAAGTAAGATTGCACTTTCCTAGGGTTTCTTTGGTGGGTGGGAGGAGTAATGGAGAAGAAGAAGAAGTAAATGAAAGAGTCATGGAGGAGAGAGTGGAGTTGGCTTATATACCAAGCCTCTCCATCTCAACCCAAACTAAACCAAGCCAAGCCAAGCTAAACCAAAATAAACCAAGCCAAGATTAAACCAAGATAGGCTAAGCAAGACAAGTCAAAGTACGGATCACCCGACAATTGTCAGAAATTCGTATACGTATCCTGAAAAAAATACGTATAACGGGAAATGGGAGTGACAACTCTACCCACCTTAAAAGAATTCCGTCCTCGGAATTGAATCAAGAGGCTGGAGGTGTCAAGGTATGCTATACTAATTCTGGAAATCTATGACTAGCAGTCAACCAAGCAATCATTCATGTAAGCAAGAAAGTAAAAGCATAAGGCATAAGGAAGACATTATACCATATGAGTCAAACAGGTATGAATATCGTGACCGGATATCATCCTCACGTTTCCAAGTTGACTCACCCAAAGAGTGATGACCCCAAGCAACACGGACTAAACTAATAGTCATGTTCTTGAGTACCTTCTCTTTTCGGTCCAATATAGATGCGGGCCTTTCCTCATCTGAAAGGTTGGTACCAACAACCAATTTTGAATGATCAAAGATATGGCTCGGATTCGGGATGTACCGTCGCAATTGGGATACGTAGAATACGTTATGTACCTCATGTAACGACGGCAGAAGAGTGAGACGATATGACACATCACCTACTCGCTCAAGGATATCGAACGACCCTATATACCTAGGACTAAGCTTCCCCCGCACGCCGAATCGAATGACGCCATGGGTAGACGATATCCTAAGGAATACGTGGTCGTCGATAGAAAACTCAAGAGGATACCGATAAAAATCGGTCCAATGGCGCTGACGATCTTGTGCAACTCGAAGATGATCTCTAACTTGTCTGACCACCTCGATAGTCTGCATAACCATTTCTGGACCAAGCATCTTCCTCTCACCTACATCGTCCTAGGCTAAAGATGATCTGTACTTCTTGCCATATAGTGCCTCGAATGGTGCTATCTGGATACTGGCTAGGAAACTATTATTGTAAAAGAACTCCACTAGGTGTAGGTGATCTTCCTACGAACCACCGAAGTCAAGTGTACATGATCGTAACATATCCTCAAGAGTTTGAATCGTGCGCTCTGACTGACCATCTATCTGCAAAGGATAAACTGAACTAAACTTGAGACGAGTCCCCAAACTCTCTTGAAGACTCCGCCAAAAGTGCGATGTAAACCTTAAATTTCTATCGAATACGATACTGACTGGCACTCCATGCAATCTGACTATCTGTCTGAGATATATCTCTGCAAGTTGATCCGTTGACTGGCCAATTTTAAAAGGGAGAAAATGAGCTACCTTCGTGAGTCGGTCAACTATAACCCAGATAGCATCTCTTCCAGTTGGAGATTTAGGTAACCCAGTTACAAAATCTATGGTAATGTGCTCCTAATTCCATTCTGGGATCGGTAAAGGTTAAAGAATTCCAGCTGGTCTCTGATGTTCAGCTTTAACTTATTAGCAAACTAAACAACGAGAGACAAGTCGGGCTATCTCCCTCTTCATGCCATTCCACCAGAAATGTTGGCGAATATTACGATATATTTTCGTGCCATCGGGATAAATTGAATACTGCGAACTGGGAGCTTCTGCCATAATCTCATGTCTGATATCATCGCTGGCACACAAAGACGCCTTCCGTGACGGAGAGTACCGTCTTCGTAAATACATAACTTTGCTCTTCTTCCTGCTTCACATTCTGCCCTAAGCCGCTGAAGCTTAGAATCCGTGGACTGGGCTGCCTTGATCCTCTCAACTATACTGGACTGAACTTGCATGCTAGCCATCAAGGCCACATTGGTAGGGAGAACTACCTATATTCCCATCTTTTGAAGATCTGCTAATAACTCGGGTTGTGCTGTTAGAAAGTAAGCTCCTGCCCTTATACTCAACGTATCTGTAACTATGTTGGCCTTTCCAGGATGAAACTGCAGGTTGATGTCATAATCCACCAATAGCTCTAGCCATCTTCTCTAACGCATATTAAGTTTCTTCTGGGTAAACACATACTTAAGACTCTTGTGGTCAGTGAAAATCAGCTCCAATCTATCCCCATACAAATAATACCTCCAAAGCTTGAGGGCAAAAACTACCGCTGCTAACTCCAAGTCATATGTTGGATAATTCTTCTCATGATCACGAAGCTGACGTGACGTATAAGCTACTGCCTTACCATGCTGCATTAGGACACATCCTAATCCCTTACCAGAAGTGTCACAATACAATGAAAATCCTCTAGTCCCATCCGGAAGAGTAAGAATGGGTGTTATCATCAATCTCCGCTTCAACTTCTCGAATAAACTCCGACAATCTGCTGTCTAAGCAAACTGCACATCCTTACGGGTCAACTGCATCAACTGTAAGCCCCCTGAAATTCTGGGATTTATTTTCAAATTTTCTAAATGATTTATTCTCGATAATTAATTTTGATTTAATTAATTTTGATCATTAAATGCTCTTTACCGTGACATGGAATTCTAGAGCATCAGGGATGCCAGTCTCTGGAAACTTCCTTCTTGGAGTTTATAGTAGACGAGATTATCTTCACATTGATATTTCGTGTCCCACTCGAACTTGTTCCCTTGTACTCTTTTTGCTTCGTGCAAGTTCGGGTCAATTTAGACCATTTAATTATTAATTGAATTCCCACTCTTTTTCTTGATCATCATATGCACGTTATCGTGACTTTTAATTTAGGAGCACCAGACCAGTCGTTTTCTCAGAACCAACTTCTCATGAATGATCTACTCGAGACGCTCTTCACCCATGACCTTCGTGTCCCACTCAGACACTCCATTTTGTGCTCCATTTCTTTCGCACAACTTTCGGGTCAATTTGGGCCGATTAATTATCTACCGTAAAACCTAATTTAAATTCCAATTTAATTTCGGGACCCGACATCGATCCAACCTAGTCGACCCCAAATATGGACATGGCCTACACGAAGCCTACTACCCGGCTGACACTTGTGTTCCATTTATTTGAGCCCCCACATACTACTTATTTTCCCATGATCATAAATACCTATTTTAATTCAAATATTGCACCATGTCCGATTTTGACCCGACCCGGTTCGACTGAACCCAACCCCAGCTCCATGTTACCCTCCATCATGACTGCCCATACACCCCACTGATATTTTCCCTCTACTCTAAATATCTCTTATATACAAATATCTATTTCTTTCTCTCCATTCAAATATACATAATATATATACATAAATATCTCTCTCCCCTTTATTACACTCACTCACACACATCACCCACTCCTCCAACACCAACAGCAACAACCCCCCCATGTGGCCGATCATAATCTCTCTCTCTCTAAAATATCCCTCTCTAAAAATATCTTTCATTCTCTTTCTTCTTTATATAATATATACACACATATATATTATATATAAATAATCTCTCTCTCACTCCATCACACACAAGCCCCCCTTTATTCCTGTACGAGCAGCACCCCCATTCTTTCTTCTTCTTATTCTTCACTCCTCCTTTCTTCTTCTTCTTCTTCTTCTTCTTCTTCTTCTTCTTCTTCTTTATTTCACATTAACACCACCACCACTCTTCATCATTCATCACCATCACCATGACCACCACTTCCACCATAGTCCAATGCCACCACCCCATCACCCACCAAGCCAACCCGAACCACCGCCGGGCAGCCGTGGCCCCGCCTGGCCCGCCGCCGTACTGTCGCGTCGTGCAACAGCAGCAGCAGCAGCAGCAGCTGCGACAGCATGCAGCGCAGCAGCAGCAGCAGCTGCAGTGCGCACGCGCATGGCCACCACCACCGCCGCCGCCGCACGCCGTCGTGGCCGGCCACCGTACGGCCCCCGAGGCCCCTCGGCCGGGCGCACCCCTGGGCGATCTCCCCTTCGCCGTCATCCTCTTCTCCGACGTGCCACGTACCCGATTCGTGCATTTTGCACGAAGTCCCGTCGACGCGCGTGTGGGAAAGTTTCAGAATTCACGTCTCGGGGCAGCGACTTTGCACACATTTTTCGGGAAATCCGACCGTTGGATCGATGATTTCTTTGCTCCGTCTCAATATCGGTATATAGCCCTTCACTCCCCTGAAATTTCACCTATTAATTCTTTCGTTTGCTATGTGAAAACCGGCCACCAAGTTGACGTTTTAATTTGAACTGTTTTTGGACAGTTTTGCGATGCCAACTTCGCGGGTTCGTATCTTCGCCGTAGTAGCTTCGTTTGGTGCACCGTTAGTTTTGGTGCACAGCTGGTATAACCCTCTTCCTGCCCCCTTTAGATTTCATTTCAGTTTGAGCTTGTTAGGTAGGTCGAATTCGATGCCAAAGTTGGTCGTTCGAATTCTTAGTGTTGCACTTGTAAAATTCCATTTTTGAACCCGGGACTCCGGATTCAATTTCTGACACCACCAGTAGACTCGTGGCATCGTTCTGTCACGTTTTCATATAAAGTTTGTTAGATTTGGAGGACGTGGGCCCTGGCACGCATTTCGGTGCAAAGCGGGCTCCACAGTCCGAGTCAACGGGACTTTTTGACGCCGGCTCATCGGAATCCAATTATGGACATACCGTTGGGTTTGTATCGTCATTCTGGATTCGTGGACATATAATTTGTTAAGTTTGGTAGACTAATATTCTTGCACATTTTTCGGTGCAAAGCGGTCCGACACGGACACCGTTTTGACCCGAAATTACCTTTTTGCTCCTGTGTCCAAATTGGACTTATGGACAGGCTATTCTAGCTATTTTGACCATTCTGGACACGTTGGTAATAGTTGTTTCACCATCCGACAACATCTGTAGGTTTTCACATATTATTATAATCTTTCTCCGTTTGTGGTATTTTGCGATCCATCGATTCCAGTGATTTTACAACCACTGAAATTGAATGTGTTGACCTTGTAGATGTTTGTAGAGACTAGCTTTGACCCAGTTTGACCATGGTTGACTAATTTGACTGAACATCGAAGTAGAGTCAACATTTGACCTAGGTTAGACTAGTTTTGACCTTGGTTGACTACAGTTGACTATTTTGACCAAAAGTCAACCGGAAGTCAACCATAGCATAAAATTGATTAGAACTGTACCGAAGTTGACCAGTTGACCCAAAGTCAACTGTTAGTCAACGTTAGTCAAGTTTGACCTAGAGTTGACCTAGAATTGACCAGAGTTGACCAGTTGACCAAAAGTCAACTGTAAGTCAATCCTTGACTTGTCTTGACCTAGTTTGACTTAGTATGACTTGATTTTATTTCCAAACCCTTATATTGATACAGTATTCCACCTATAGGGCCTCGAGGCACTGTTCTTGGACCAGTTGACATATTCGACCAGATCACTGGCGAGTATATTCTCTGATAATATTTCTGTTTTATGATATCGTCTATGTTTCTTGTATTTAGTGTAGATATCCTTGTTCTCTTGACACATTATTCACACGGATTGGTATTTCTCTGGATCCCGTCATGAGATGTTATTCTTCGTTTTTCTTGGTATATCTTGTGCAAGTCTTTCTTGTTCCTTGTGCATTGTATAGACACGATTCCTGCGAAGGCTAGCTACCCTCTCGGAGAATCGTGTGTCATGATGTGTCATGGTTGGATCCACTATACTAGTCGGTGGACGGGGAGTATTAGTGTAGATATGTGGTCAAAGCCTAGTGTGCACCCCTGGTGCACCTATTGATTGTGAGTGTTGATCATACATCCCACGTATGGTTGGCCAGACCTGTTACTATTGTGCAAGTTCCCAAGCCGGCCACGTATTGTAGCTAGTACTCACACACTTGGATAGATGATTCTTGATTCTTGTACATGTCATGATCAGTTTTACTTGCCTTGTTCTATCTCTAGATTTACAGCTTACCTTGCCATGATACTCACATGTACATTTCGTGATTTCTTGTATATTCTCTCTATTTACTGCTACGTTTTCAATATCGTCTAATTAGAACTGTTATTTGAGATTTGTGCTCGTTCCATCCTGACTGGATATGTTGATAAAATTTTAGGAGTAGTTGTGCCCTCAGTATTGGACTTCATGATGTTGCTAGCTGAGGTGAATCTCACTATTCTTCTATGTGAGTTGCCTGGTAGTTATCCTTAGTTAGTCTTGTTGTTCCTTCTTTATTTTTCCTATCTTATGATCATTGTAGATTCTAGTTGTTCTAGTGATATTGTTATTATTTCTTGTCTTATCTTCCTTAGTTTTCGTGATGTGACATGAGTACATTTCTAGTTATGGATCATTAGATGTTATAGTTAGTTTAGTATACTTGACAGCGCTCTACCGCCGATACTGCGGCGTAGGCTGGGCGTGGCCCACGTATTCGTACCCGTATATCCGGGTGCGGGTCGTGACACATTTTTAGTGGTGGCCCATACAGGTCAGTCTTTACAATTAATGCGAAGTCGTGGTAGTACTTGAGCTTTTCTGTACTACTGCGAGCCTGCCCTAGGATTAAGGTTGAGTCATGGAATATTTTAGGAATTTGGTACTCAGTCACATATTAGGAAACTCTTGGTAGATTCCAGGGATGACCCATAGGAATCTTATTTCGAAGGCTTTCAAATCTTTTCCCACTTGTTTCCATTCGTCCTGATTTCTGAAATATCTGTCCGTATCAAACTTTATTCCTTCTTGGGATGAGTTTGTGGACCCCAGAAGGAAGGTATAAGTTAGACTTATATATCTTCTAGGTTGAGGCGAGAGTATGATTTTCCAGTCTCATATCAGGTTGAGATTATTTTAGATTATATTCCAATGATTTCCTTTTATCTTGACCTAGATAGTACCTTTGGACATCTCCTGAGAATTTTCTTCTAAACCCTATCTCGGAATCTGTTTTCGTTAGTTTCCATCTACTTATCCTTGATTCGTTATTGAATTTTAAATCTTGATGTTCGTTCGTTGTTGACTTTGATTTTGACTTTGTTTGAGATAAGTTTTTAAGGATTGAGTTAAGATATCCTGATAAACATATTTGATGGAGACGATGGGAACGATAAATGTCTACTTTACTTATGGAGTTTAGAATTTATCGCAGTCATATTAGCTAGCCTGACAGGGACATGGAGACTGATTTTGGATATACTATCCTAGTTATAGAATTTAGATTCTCTTGCAGCCATACCGGTTGGCGTAGTAAGGAATCTAGATGGCATGATTATAGGGTGTATACCTTAGTTATGGACTCCATCGTTTATTGCAGCTATGTTTACTGGCGTGGCATAAATTCTGGCAACATGATTTTGGATAGACGTGTATGGTTATCAGGTCATATCTTAAGTTGATTCACTTCTTTTACCAATTGAGCAAGATAATTCCTACCATTATTTCTTGTTTATCATTATTTTCTCTCCCATCGCATGATAATTTTCTCATCTTACCGTCATTTTCTTTTCCTTGTTTAGCTATGTCTTGATTACACAAATCAACTATCTCATATCTACATCTGTTATCTACACTTAAAAACTCTGAAAATTTTAAAATTTTCATATCTCAATTGTTTCTTAAATTTCGATACCGTTAAGATTTTGATTCCCTTCTGTCCATGACCAATCAATTTTGGTCGTCTTGTTTATCGTGCCAAAGAGTCTTGGTTGCTGACTAGACTCTAGATGACTTCAAATTCCTTTGTGACTTGGATTTTCATCCTTGGATTCTCGTGCCCAGCCTTCGTTGATCTTATTCTCCATCTTGCCCAAATTCTGATTTACTGGAAGGTTGATCAACTTAGATCGTGTTGAAACAAATTTCTTTATTGTGGTTGGATTTCAATACTATTAACTCTCGTGCATTGACTTCCGATTCTGATCATGTTTGGATTTTGGACACTCGTGTCTAAACTCTTTTTGACCTTGATTTCATTTCCTGATTACATCCAAATTCCTTGTGATTAGTCGTGCCTAGATGATTGGCATGACTAAGACAACTTGGGATTTCCTTGACCGTAATTTTAACGATCATAACTATACATTTTATCTTGCCTCAAACTCGTGCCTAAAATTTTTGAATTTCAATCACGACTAACTAGTGTGACTATGAAATTATTCGTGTTAGAACTGAACATGCTTGACTTTCTACCGTGCCTAATTGACTTGGGTGATGGAACTGGGGATTCCCAGGACCCTTCCTTTGGTGTGCGTATTGATCGATAGAAAGTTAAACAGATCTAATACGTGTTCTAACCCTTCATAGGCGAAACTAGGGTTCACGAATTATACCTGCGACGGAAAGGAGACAAGTAATTCCTGGCAATCTCGAGCGGACGACCCCAAGATCTTCTGCACGTATTCCTTCCTCGAGTTGGACGTCGTGTGGGCGACGATCTCCCAACCTTTTCTTCTCCTTGACAGCCCTCTCTTTCTCTCCTTACGTGAATCACGAATTTAGAGAAAGTTTCAGATTTCTGATCGGTAATTATGGCGGCCAGATAATAGAGGATATATATAGGCTACGGCAGGGACCATGAGAAGAAATTAGGGTTAGGCCTCATAACGGATCTGGATATCCCGTGTTCAGCCCGAACACACAATCTAGGCCCATTAACAATAGCTCGGTCCACTAATGAGCTATTGTTGCACTACCTCCCTAATCCCAAATTATGTTTGTGGGCTCCTTTTATTATATGCTCGTTTGGCTCCCCATGTTAAGATATCGTATGTCCGTCGATCAAATTAAGTTACTGACAACTATATTGATTCGACATCTTTTATCCTTAAGTAGTACCGCTCAACTTTATTTGTCATGTCGGATATAATCCATCTGCAGGGTTTACATGACAATCCTTATGAGCTCCTTAAGGGGACATCATCAACCCGATGTATCGGGACATGGATTCTATTTATAATCAACAGCCCATCATACATACAATGTTATTACCCAATTCATAGAGGTTGTTGATCCATAATGAATCTCACTCTTTTATGAGTCAAAGTAATACACACTGCAAATACATGTCCGTTATTATATCCGGATTAAGAGCACAAGCATCCATAAACAGAGGTGTTTGTTCTCTTATGTAGTCAGTACAAAGAGAACAACCTCAAGTGGTCCTGTTCAATACACACAAAGTGTACTAGTATAAACCTATAGTCAAGATAGACTAATACCAGATTACACTACAACCTTTCCAATAGATTGTCTAAGTCCATCTAGGTTGTGAACTATTTATATACTCTATAGGAAACTGATAACATGATCTTCTGTGTGACACCACACACCATATTATCTACAATATAGAATATAATACATTGCATTAACACTTACAACAAATACAATATGTAAACATTTGCCCATATAATTCTCATTCAAAATTTAAGGAAATAAGGTTACTACAAAAGTGATGCTTTTTGTATATAATCCTAACAATCTCCCACTTATACTCAAAGCATTGCTTTTCAGTATACTGTTACAAATCTCCCACTTATACTTAAAGCCATGCTGCTACACATCTGACTCCCATTCCCTCAACATGACTATCAAAAGCCTTAGCTGGTAAGCTCTTTGTAAAGGGATCAGCTAGGTTGTCGGCTGATGCTATCTTGATCACAGCAACTTTTCCTTTCTTTACGAAATCTCGTATCAGGTGGTACTTGTGCTCAATATGTTTGCCTGTCTTATGGGCTCGTGGTTCCTTCGAGTTTACAACTGCACCACTATTATCACAATAAAGTGTAATAGACTTAGGCAAACTAGGTACCACATCTAAGTCCAACAGAAAGTTTCTGAGCCAAACCGCTTCTTTGGCTGCCTCAGAGGCTGCCACATACTCGGCTTCCATGGTAGAATCAGCAATACATTTTTGCTTGATACTCCTCCATACAATGGCTTCACCTCCCAAAGTAAACACATAACCTGAGGTAGATTTCCTGGAATCCCTATCTGACTGAAAATCTGAGCCTGTATACCCCAAGGGAACTAAACTATCTGTCTGGTAAACTAGCATATACTCTTTAGTCCTTTTCAGGTACTTCAAAATATGCTTTTCGGCAGTCCAGTGCTCTTGTCCTGGGTTAGACTGATATCTGCTGACCATGCCTACGGCAAAGAAGATGTCTGGTCTCGTACATAGCATTGCATACATTAAGCTTCCTACTGCTGAAGCATAAGGAACTGCCTTCATGTTCTCTATCTCTTTAGGTGTCCTCGGACACTGTTCCTTTGATAGAGCAATTCCATGTCTAAAAGGTAAGAAACCTTTCTTAGAATTTTGCATACTAAAACGAGTTAGTACAGTATCGATATAGGAAGCTTGGGATAAGCCCAACATCCTTTTCTTGCGATATCGTAGAACTTTGATCCCAAGGATGTGACCTACTTCTCCCAAGTCCTTCATATCAAACTGTTTGGATAACCATACCCTTACATCAGATAACACCTTCACATTGTTTCTAATGAGCAAGATGTCATCCACATAAAGTACTAGGAATACCACCACGTTTCCGTCATATTTTCTGTATACACATGATTCATCCTGACATTGATCAAATCCATAGGATTTTATCACCTGATCAAAACATATGTTCCAAGATCTGGAAGCTTGCTTAAGTCCATAAATGGACTTCTTGAGCTTACAAACAAGATGCTCCTGGCCCTTTTCAATGAACCCGTCTGGTTGCTTCATATAGATGTCTTCCTCAAGACTTCCATTAAGGAAAGCTGTCTTAACATCCATTTGCCAAATCTCATAATCGAGATGAGCTGCAATAGATAAAAGAATTCGGATAGACTTAAGCATGGCTACAGGAGAAAAGGTTTCCTCATAATCGATACCCTCTCTATGAGTAAAACCTTTTGCTACAAGCCGAGCTTTAAAGGTTTCAACCTTACCGTCTGATCCTCTTTTTCTCTTATAGACCCACTTGCATCCAATGGCTTTTACACCAACGGGTGGTTCTACAAGCTCCCAGACCTGATTAGAATCCATAGATTCTATTTCAGATATCATTACTTTTTGCCAAGACTCTGCATCTTTATCTTGGAGTGCTTCATTTTAGGTACAAGGATCATAATATTGTTCCTCAGGAACGAAGTCTGACGACTCTCCCAAGAACATATATCTATCAATTTGTATCACAACCCTCCCACTACGACGAGGCACTATCGGTTGTGGTGTAACATTTGTGACACGTTGTGCAGTTATTTGTGGTTCATCCTCTTGTACTGTTGGTACTGAAGTACTTGGTGTCTCACGTCTCAGTTCTTCTAGAATAACTCTACTTGTGGGTTTATGGTTCATCACATAGTCTTCCTCTAAGAATCGGGCATTGGTACTAACAATGACCTTCTGATCCTTAGGACTATAAAATAAACCTTCTTTTGTTCCTCTTGGATAGCCTACAAACGAGCGTACTTCTGTACGAGATTCCAACTTATCTGCTTTACCATTCAGCACATGTACTGGACTACCCCAAATGCGAACATGTTTCAGACTAGGCTTACGCCCAATCCACAGCTCTGTGGGAGTAAGAGGTACTGACTTAGAAGGAACCAAGTTCAAAATATAAGCTGCAGTATCTAAGACATATCCCCAAAACGAATCTGGCAAATCCGAATAACTCATCATTGATCTAACCATCTCCATAAGAGTTCTATTCCTTCTTTCGGCTACACCATTCTGCTGGGGCGTTCCAGGTACAGTCAATTGGGATGCAATCCCAGCCTCTGATAAATAATCCCTAAACTCTCCAAAGAGGTACTCGCCACCACGATCTGATCGTAATGACTTGATACATTTTCCATGACGTTTCTCCGTTTCAGCCTTGTACTCTTTGAATTTCTCAAAGCACTCAGACTTACGGCACGTCAAATAAATGTATCCATACCTTGAATAATCGTCAATAAATGTGACAAAATATTCAAAGCCACCTCTAGCTTGGATAGTCATGGGTCCACACAAATCAGAATGAACCAATTCCAACACATCTTTGGCCCTATACCCCTTTGCCGTAAAAGGCCTTTTGGTCATTTTACCTTCCAAGTAGGATTCACAGATAGGTAGTGCCTCCACTTCCAATGAACTCAAAGGTCCATCTTCAACCAGTCTTTGAATCCTTCTTAGGTTAATATGCCCCAATCGCAAGTGCCAAAGATATGTTTGGTTCATACAAGAAGTTCTTTTCTCTTATTTAAGTTAGATGACATATTATTCATTTCCATAAGTTGCATTGTGGGCAAAATAGGATTAATGAAATACAAATTATCAACCAATGCACCAGAACAGATAAAATGTTTATTCTTTCTAATAACAATATTGTCATTAAAATAAACTGAATATCCATCCTTAACTAACATAGAAACAGAAACTAAATTCCTTCTAAGTGAAGGTGCATAAAGACAATCTCTCAATGTCAAAAACTTATTTCTACCAAAAGATAAAGTAACATCTCCTAATGCAGCGAGCGATACTTTTGTAGCATCACCCATGAACAAGCATATCTCTCCATCACTGAGCCGTTTGGTTTCCTGGAACCCCTGCAATGTATTGCAGACATGATTAGTGGCTCCTGTATCTACACACCAGGTGCCGGTAGATAACACCGCTAAACATGTTTCAACTACTAGTAAATGAGATATACCTTCTTTGTTCCCTTGTTTGAGAAGTGGACAATCAGTCTTCTAATGTCCTGACCCTTTGTACTTGAAACATTTGCCTTTCGGCTTTTTTACCGCACCTTGAGGTCCCATATCCTTCTTTGCTGAGTTTGCCTATTTCTGAATGTTATTTTTCTTCTTACCGCCTTTTGGCTTAGAAGTAGAAGCCTTTTCAGAAACAAAAACATGACCACTCTACCTAAAAAGAGATTCAGCATCCTGTAGCTCTTTTGCAAGTTCTGCCAAACTATACAACCTTTTGTTCATGTTGTAATTAAGGCAAAAATTATCAAAACTTTTAGGCAGAGTCCCGAGAATGATATCGACTTGGGATTCCCCATCGATTTCAGCTCCAAGGATCTCCATCTCATTCAGATGACCCATCATCTTGAGAACATGATCCCTTACTGGTGTACCCTCAGCCATTTTTGTATTCATCAAACATTTCATAGCAAACTGCCTAGCTGCTCTACTCTGATGTCCGAAGAGTTCCTTGAGGTTATACATCATGTCATAAGCTGTGGCCATGACCTGTTGCTGATGTTGCAATACATTTGACATAGATGCCAGAATGTAACACCGCGCCATCTCATCTGCCTTTTTCCACTTCTTATAAGCCTCTTTGACCTCTTCATCAGAGTTAGCATCAGGCTTAGGTGGGCATTCCTCAACAAGTACATATTTGTACTCCTCAGCAGTCAGAACAATGTCCAAATTACGTTTCCAGTCAATATAATTAAGTCCAGTAAGTTTGTTTTCTTTAAGAATCACCATAAGTGGACTGAAAGAACCCATTTTTTTGAAATCCTGAGAATCACATAAATAAAATTATGTAGGGCAAAAAATCTTTTTAAATTAACTAAATATTGATTCCCTCAAAACAATAATAAGAAATTCACCAACACCTTGAACATCATGAATTTAGCATGCCACGATAGTGTGGACGTATACAAATTCAACTTTGTTCAAGTAGATTTTTCTTATTAATTTTACTATCATGTCAATATAACTTTATAACAAATAAAATTAATATGCTGGTCTTGCTCTGGTCATACAAATAATAGCAGTGACTCCGATGGGGAGGATACGATTATTTGTATCTAAGTGTATACCATTACTTAATACTAAGTCCATTACCTTGTAATGAGTTCCTTCAGATGGAGAAGTGAACACATACTAGGTAACTTTCTACAATTATCCCTAAGGAAGTTTGTACTGGTAATCCATAATTATACTCATCCGATATGGAGAAAAGCACTAAAGCCAACACGCAAGTATAATTATATCACCTACAAACCAGTAATGGAGACCATAGGATTTATACTAAATAAAAATTCTCTCCCACTTAGTTATTTAACAATGAGGGTTTTTCTACTAGTAGATGTTATGTCCATGTTGTCCATTATTAATATAGGCTTGGTTTTTCAAAAAAAAATAACCATACAATAATAAACATGCATAATCAGAAAAAGCAAAATGACAAAAATAAGAGAAAATATCCAACTATTATGGTCATCTTTGCTCCTCCGTCCTCAACTATCCGAATCCAAAATCTGGCACTGTGCAGATCTATTCGGGGTTCGACCTGCCCGGTCAGGTCGTGGGGTTTGGGGCAGTGCCCCAATTTTTTATTTTTTTAGGTTTTGGCTGTCGATTCCTTCATCGAAAATCATTTGTCTGCCTCTGGACTGCTTAAAACCAGCATCTCGTCCGACGTCAGAAACAGCCACCACCGCCATCACGATTGATCAAAAATAATTAAAATTACATCAATCCTATGCCTCCCGAAGGAGTTCACACATAATCTAGATTGAAAAATTAAAATAATAAGCACGATCAACCCTCATAATTTTAATTACACCCACAGCAACAACAACATACACGACATGTCCGTGGTTTAAACAACACAATCAAAAAATATGCATTGGACCATAATAGTTGGATCTAAGATGCCTGCAAAACCGAGTTAGAACAGATCTACATCTACCGACTATTATACAGCGCAGGTTTTATTGGACAACATGGACGTATCAATCAATACGTAGATCCAAAGTGGCTCTGATACCAATTGATGGAACTGGGGATTCCCAGGACCCTTCCTTTGGTGTGCATATTGATCGATAGAAAGTTAAACAGATCTAATACGTATTCTAACCTTCATAGGCGGAAACTAGGGTTCACGAATTATACCTATGGCGGAAAGGAGACAAGTAATTCCTGGCAATCTCGAGCGGACGACCCCAAGATCTTCTGCACGTATTCCTTTCTCGAGTTGGACGTCGTGTGGGCGACGATCTCCCAACCTTTTCTTCTCCTTGGCAGCCCTCTCTTTTTCTCCTTACGTGAATCACAAATTTAGAGAAAGTTTTAGATTTCTGATCGATAATTATGGCAGCCAGAGAATAGAGGATATATATAGGCTACGGCAGGGACCAAGAGGAGAAATTAGGGTTAGGCCTCCTAACGGATCTGGATATCCTGTATTCAGCCCGAACACACAATCTAGGCCCATTAACAATAGCTCGGTCCACTAATGAGCTATTGTTGCACTACCTCCCTAATCCCAAATTATGTTTGTGGGCTCCTTTTATTATATGCTCGTTTGGCTCCCCATGTTAAGATATCGTATGTCCGTCAATCAAATTAAGTTACTGAAAACTATATTGATTTGACATCTTTTATTCTTAAGTAGTACCGTTCAACTTTATTTGTCATGTCGGATATAATTCACCTGCAGGGTTTACATGACAATCCTTATGAGCTCCTTAAGGGGACATCATCAACCCGATGTATCGGGACATGGATTCCATTTATAATCAACATCCCATCATACATACAATGTTATTACCCAATTCATAGAGGTTGTTGATCCATAATGAATCTCACTCTTTTATGAGTCAAAGTAATACACACTGCATATACATGTCCGTTATTATATCCGGATTAAGAGCACAAGCATCCATAATAACAGAGGTATTTGTTCTTTTATGTAGTCAGTACAAAGAGAACAACCTCAAGTGGTCCTGTTCAATACACACAAAGTGTACTAATGTAAACCTATAGTCAAGATAGACTAATACCATATTACACTACAACCTTTCCAATAGATTGTCTAAGTCCATCTAGGTTGTGAACTATTTATATACTCCATAGGAAACTGATAATATGATCTTTTGTGTGACACCACACACCATATTATCTACAATATAGAATATAAGACATTTGCATTAACACTTACAACAAATACAATATGTAAACATTTGTCCATATAATTCTCATTCAAAATTTAAGGAAATAAGGTTACTACAAAAGTTATGCTTTTAGTATATAACCCTAACATTGGGTTCCTTCCTAAATTGTGCTTTTAGGACCTTGATTTCGAATTCATGATTTATCGTCTTTCACAACTGAACTTGGATCTTGATCGTGCTTATGTGACCTATAATCTAATTTCATCGAGCTGAAATCCTGTTAATCAAAATTTTGACTTGATTGTAATTGGACGAAGCTCAAGTTTGATTTCGTTATCATACCTCTATCGTGCCAAGTGAACTTAGACTAATTCCAATTTTAATCACATTCGAACTTGGATCGTATTTCATGATTTTATTAATCATACTCCTTCAATCTTTGATCGGGCCTATAAGACTCTATGCGACTTTCGGGTTGATTTCCATCAACCTAAGTCCTACAAATCACCCCATACTTGAACTTCAATTATATCTTCGATTCTCTAAATCGTCTCTAAAATCGTGCCCCAATGACTTGACTTATTTTGAAATCATGCACATATGATTTTGTTCGTATCATGATTCTATCGTGCCAAATCCATCATCATGCCTGAATAATTTTGAATTGATTATCTTGATCATGCAAAACTCGTCATTCTTGGATCGTGCCTAAAATATTGCCTAAATCTTCTATCATGTTTTAACCCCACTACCAACCTTTAATTTTGAGGACGAAATTTTTATAAGGTGGGTAGGATGTAAGCCCCCTGAAATTTCGGGATTTATTTTCGAATTTTCTAAATGATTTATTCTCGACAATTAATTTTGATTTAATTAATTTTGATCATTAAATGCTCTTTACCGTGACTTGGAATTTTAGAGCATCAGGGATGCCAGTCTCTGGAAACTTCCTTCTTGGAGTTTGTAGTAGACGAGATTATCTTCACATTAAAATTTCGTGTCCCACTCGAACTTATTCCCTTGTACTCTTTTTGCTTCGCGCAAGTTCGGGTCAAATTAAACCATTTAATTATTAATTGAATTCCCACTCTTTTCCTTGATCATCATATGCACGTTACCATGACTTTTAATTTAGGAGCACCAGACCAGTCGTTTTCTCAGAACCAACTTCTCATGAATGATCTACTCGAGACGCTCTTCACCCATGACCTTCGTGTCCCACTCAGACACTCCATTTTGTACTCCATTTCTTTCGCACAACTTTCGGGTCAATTTGGGCCGATTAATTATCTACCGTAAAACCTAATTTAAATTCCAATTTAATTTTCGGACCCGACATCGATCCAACCTAGTCGACCCCAAATATGGACATGGCCCACACGAAGCCTACTACCCGGCTGACACTTGTGTCCCATTTATTTGAGCCTCCACATACTACTTATTTTTCCATGATCATAAATATCTATTTTAATTCAAATATTGCACCATGTCCGATTTTGACCCAACCCGGTTCGACTGAACCCAACCCCAGCTCCATGTTACCCTCCATCATGACTGCCCATACACCCCACTGATATTTTCCCTCTACTCTAAATATCTCTTATATACAAATATCTATTTCTTTCTCTCCATTCAAATATACATAATATATATACATAAATATCTCTCTCCCCTTTATTACACACACTCACACACATCACCCACTCCTCCAACACCAACAGCAACAACCCTCCCATGTGGCCGATCATAATCTCTCTAAAATATCCCTCTCTAAAAATATTTCTCATTCTCTCTCTTCTTTATATAATATATACACACATATATATTATATATAAATAATCTCTCTCTTACTCCATCACACACAAGCCCCCCTTATTCCTGTACGAACAGCACCCCCATTCTTTCTTCTTCTTATTCTTCACTCCTCCTTTCTTCTTCTTCTTCATTTCACATTAACACCACCACCACTCTTCATCATTCATCACCATCACCATGACCACCACTTCCACCATAGTCCAACGCCACCACCCCATCACCCACCAAGCCAACCCGAACCACCGCCGGGCAGCCGTGGCCGCGCCTGGACCGCCGCCGCGCTGTCGCACCGTGTAACAGCAACAGCAGCAGCAGCTACGACAGCACACAGCAGCAGCAGCTGCAGTGCGTGCACGCACGGCTACCACCACTGCCGCCGCCGCGCGCCGCCGTGGCCGGCCACCGCGCGGCCCCCGAGGCCCCTTCGGCCGGGCGCACCCCTGGGCGATCTCCCCTTCGCCGTCCTCCTCTTCCCCGACGTGCCACGTACCCGATTCGTGCGTTTTGCACGAAGTCCCGTCGACGCGCGCGCGGAAAAGTTTTCGAATTCGCGTCTCGGGGCAGCGACTTCGCGCACGTTTTTCAGAAAATTCGACCATTGGATCGGCGATTTCTTTGCTCCGTCTTAATTTCGGTATATAGCCCTTCACTCCCCTGAAATTTCACCCATTAATTCTGTTGTTTGCTATGTGAAAACCGGCCACCAAGTTGACGTTTTAATTTGAACTGTTTTTGGACAGTTTTGCGATGCCAACTTTGCGGGTTCCTATCTTCGCCGTAGCAGCTTCGTTTGGTGCGCCGTCGGTTCCGGTGCACAGCTGGTATAACCCTGTTCCTGCCTCTTTAGATTTCATTTCAGTTTGAGCTTGTTAGGTAGGTCGAATTCGACGCCAAAGTTGGCCGTTCGAATTTTTATTGTTGCACTTATAAAATTCCATTTTTGAACCCGGGACTCCGGATTTAATTTCTGACACCACCAGTAGACTCGTGGCGTCGTTCTGGCATGTTTTCATATAAAGTTTGTTAGATTTGGAGGACATGGGCGCTGGCACGTATTTTGGTGCAAAGCGGGCCCCACAGTCCGAGTCAACGGGACTTTTTGACGCCGGCTCATCGGAATCCAATTCTGGACATACCGTTGAGTTCGTATCGTCATTCCGGACTCGTTGACATATAATTTGCTAGATTTTAGTGGACATTGGTTCTGGCACGTATTTCGGTGCAAGTCGGATACCAATATCCGGGTCAACGGGTCATTTTGAGATCGGCTCATCGGAATCCAATTTCGGATATACCGTTGAGTTCGTATCATCATTTTGGACTCGTTGACATATAATTTGCAGAGTTTTGAGTACATTGGCTCCGACACGCTTTTTCGTACAAATCGGAATTCCAATGTCCTGGTCAACGGACCAATTTGAGATCGGGTCAACGAAATCCAATTCTGGATATACCGTTGGGTTCGTATCGTCATTCTGGATTTGTGGACTTATAATTTGTTAAGTTTGCTAGACTAGTATTCTTGCACGTTTTTTGGTGCAAAGGGGGTCCGACACGGACACCGTTTTGACCCGAAATTACCTTTTTGCCCCTGTATCCAAATTGGACTTATAGATAGGCTATTCTAGCTATTTTGACCATTCTGGACACGTTGGTAATGGTTGTTTCACCATCCGACAACATCTGTAGGTTTTCACCATATTATTATAATCTTTCTCCTTTTGTGGTATTTTGTGATCCATCGATTCCAGTGATTTCACAACCACTGAAATCGAATGTGTTGACCTTTTAGATATTTGTAGAGACTAGCTTTGACCCAGTTTAACCATGGTTGACTACTTTGACTGAACGTCGAAGTAGAGTCAACATTTGACCTAGGTTAGACTAGTTTTGACCTTGGTTGACCACAGTTGATTATTTTGACCAAAAGTCAACCGGAAGTCAACTATAGAATAAAATTGATTAGAACTGGACCGAAGTTGACCAGTTGACCCAAAGTCAACTGTTAATCAACGTTAGTCAAATTTGACCTAGAGTTGACCTAGAATTGACCAGAGTTGACCAGTTGACCAAAAGTCAACTGTAAGTCAACCCTTGACTTGTCTTGACCTAGTTTGACTTAGTATGACTTGATTTTATTTCTAAACCCTTATATTGATACAGTATTCCACCTATAGGTCCTCGAGGCACTGTTCTTGGACCAGTTGACATATTCCACCAGATCACAGGCGAGTACATTCTCTGATAATATTTCTGTTTTATGATATCGTCTATGTTTCTTGTATTTAATGTAGATATCCTTGTTCTCTAGACACATTATTCACACAGATTGGTATTTCTCTGGATCCCGTCATGAGATGTTATTCCTCTCTTTCCTTGGTATATCTTGTGCAAGTCTTTCTTGTTCCTTGTGCATTGTATAGACACGATTTCTGCGAAGGCTAGCTACCCTCTCGGAGAATCGCATGTCATGATGTGTCATGGTTGGATCCACTATACTAGTCGGGGGACGGGGAGTATTAGTGTAGATATGTGGTCAAAGCCTATTGTGCACCCCTGGTGCACCTATTGATTGTGAGTGTTGATCATACACCCCACGTATGTTTAGCCAGGCATGTTACTATTGTGCAAGTTCCCAAGCCGGCCACGTATTGTAGCTAGTACTCACACACTTGGATAGATGATTCTTGATTCTTGTACATGCCATGATCAGTTTTACTTGCCTTATTCTAGCTCTAGATTTATAGCTTACCTTGCCATGATACTCACATGTACATTTCGTGATTTCTTGTATATTCTCTCTATTTACTGCTATATTTTCAATATCGTCTAATTAGAACTGTTATTTGAGATTTGTGCTCGTTCCATCCTGACTGGATATGTTGATAAAATTTTAGGAGTAGTTGTGCCCTCAGTATTGGACTTCATGATGTTGCTAGCTGAGGTGGATCTCACTATTCTTCTATGTGAGTTGCCTGGTAGTTATCCTTAGTTAGTCTTGTTGTTCCTTCTTTATTTTTCCTGTCTTATGATCATTGTAGATTCTAGTTGTTCTAGTGATATTGTTATTATCTCTTGTCTTATCTTTCTTAGTTTTCGTGATGTGACATGAGTACATTTCTAGTTACGAATTATTAGATGTTATAGTTAGTTTAGTATACTTGACAGCGCTCTACTGCCGATACTGCGGCGTAGGCTGGGCGTGGCCCACGTATTCGTATCCGTATATCCGGGTGCGGGTCGTGACATCAACAACGCTGAAATCTGAGCAAAGTCTGACCCAAACCAGCAGTAATAACCCGCTATTCCTAGAAAACTGTGAACCTCTACTACGGTGCTAGGTATTGGTGTCACGACCCGCTCCCGAATAATCGGACACAAGTCGGACACGCCCAGCCTTCGTCGATGGACACGACGAAGTAAGCTGTACAGTACTAAGGAAAACTCCAAGTCACAATGTAATGTAAACTTCCACAGCTTCTATAGATAACATTCCCAGAAAAATCACCAATATCCATCAAGTCATAATTGTACAAAGTCATCCGAAGATAAATCCGGTAAAATAAAATATACAATGATGAATCATAAAATATAATATCCAGAAAAATAAAATGAAATAAATCTCGCGATAACCAATGATACCATCATGCTCCATGTGGCCTCAAGCACCTGCAACGTATCCTGTCAGAAAAAGAGCAAAGTACAATCCCGACAAGAATAATATACAATATAATCTGTAGTACAGAATGCAAGGTGAAACCAGAATACCAGAACTGAAAATGAAACTACGGTACCAGAAATGAAATATAAAACTGCAGGCAATGGATGCGACAATCAATATGCAAGACAATAAACACGGCTATCAATAAACAAGACAATAAATACGACAATCAATGCAAGTATGACATTTTAAAATATTAAACTAATGTGTGACCTACTTAGGACCATAATCAATCAATGAATCAATCAATTCTACAAGATTCGGCTTTATCGTACGTGAAGTATACGATTAGGCTATCCACAATACCTATGTTAGGTGTGGTCACACAAAAGCTAATATTCCCCCAATCTTCGCAATAAACAATAACTCACAAGCAATGAACAAGGTACAAGACAATCGTGTATATCTCGTGTCTGATATGAGAACATGGCATATGAATGTAAGACAGAAAGACAAAGTAAAAGTCGAGTCGGTATACTTGCCTCGCCTTGGAAGCACGGGAGTAATACTGCATGGATGTAAAGGATCACCTGGTAGTTGGTACAATTTGTTAGGGTTTTGAAATAATGCCATTATCTAGCTCAACATTACTATTATCCATATATTAGCTAATTAAAATATATTAGCTAACCATATTTTAGAAAATATATATAGGTTTTATAAATTCAGTCACAATAATACTAGTGAAAATACTTTTAACTGTTTTAGAAAATATTAGAACATTTTGCTAAAATAATTATAACTCTATAAGCTTTTTAGAAACATTTTGATGTACTATAATTATTTAGCAAGAAAAACACATACTAATATATAAATATTATTTTTAAACAAAACATTCATTTATAAGAAGTTATTAATCAATTTCTAATAACATTTAGTAATAATGAAAGCAATTAATGGTATTAATAATACTTTATTCAAATGTTAATTACAAAATACTAGCAACATAAAATACTTTACTACTAGGGTAATCAAATTATATTAGAAAACAAGGCATACATACATTATAGTAAAACTTATTATCTAGAAATAGATTTTTCCTAACAATTGACTAATCAATAATTAATAATTTACAGAAATTATTCAATAATACTAATACTATTACTAGAAACAAATGTTATGCAAGAATATAAATGATTCAATCTAAACCCATTTAATAAGACTCAATCCAAGCCCAAACAGCCCACAGCTAACTACAACCAAGCCCACTGCTGCTGTTTCTAATTATTCTCTATTTCCAGTTCAGCCCATGAATTTACTGAATCCCATATTATTCCTTCTAGTACTGAAGAGCCAGGAATTTAATGAAGCCCACCATTAACTCCTCACAATATGAAGAGCACTGGTCAATTTCGGTTTCAAAGAGGCAATTGACCCTTCAAATCCACAAGAGCCAACTGGCCGACCCTTCAGTTTTCGAAGGGGCAAGTGGGTTACAGCAGGCTTCCTTATCTCTCCATAACAATAGGAATACATAAAACTCTCACACTCTCTCTCTCTTCATTTGTTCCAAACCGATCAAACCTCCTCTCTGCTCTTTCTTCACTCCTCCTAACATTCAGCCAAGTAACTAAAAAAATCCCTTTTTCTTCTCTAACTTCATCTTCTCCAAATCAAAAGCAAACCTAACTTTAATGATTTCTCCATCTCTCTCTCTACTCTTATTTCTCTAGCTGAACAGCACCCTCCCATACTAGCCGACACCAAAGCCCAAAATAAAGAACATCAAAAGAAGAAGAGGAGGTTAAAGACGAGAGAGCTCACTAGTATCATTTGGCGACGACATGGAGACGATGGACCAGCACACGGCACGGAGAGGTTTACGGCATACCGTGACATGGTCGGATCTGGCATCAACATCCCAGATCTCAGCGAGGCTAGGCAGGGACGCCCAGAGACGGTAGAATCGATCCGTCTTGGTCGGAGCACGCAGCGACCGGGACTCTTGGCGGCACAGAGGTCGCCGCAGCAACTGCGCTATGGATCTAGCATGGCATGGCCGAAAACTGGTTGTCGATGAGAGGATGTGAGGTCTTGAACCGTCGGCGAGGATCGGGACTTCGATGGCAGCTCCGGTGAGGCGGCACGACGCGGTTGGCTGTGGTACTCGGCGGAGTAGAGGCTTCGGTCGGCACAAGCTACGAAGTGCTAGCTCGAAACCCGAAGGCCAAGCGCGGGTCTCGAAGAGACACACGAGGTTCGAGGGAAAGGCGCTTTCCTCGAGGCAGCACCGTAGTCGAGGTGGCTCCTCGAGATTCGAAGGGTGCCTCGATCTCGTGAAGCTCACGCGGTCTTCGAGCGGCGGTGAGTCTGAACTCAGAAGAGCTTAGAGGCCCTCGGCGTCATCGGTGGTGACTCGTCGGAAAGTCGAGTAGATCTGGCGAGATCTGACTCTGAGGAAGACGATGGCGAGAACTCCTCGGCAGCGGCTGGATATGACCCCGATCCGGTGACGGTGGCTCGATCCGACCGGTGACGTAGATTCGAGGTGGATCTAAACTCCGATGAGCGGATCTGAGCTCGGCTTCATGGTGTGATGAGAAATCTCTGGTGAGGTCTGACTAAGTCCACGGCGATATCGCGGTGGCGCTCCGCCGATAGTCGGCCAGAACAGTGTGTAGAACTGTGGACTGGACCTTGGAAAATGTGCTGATGTGATATGTCTGTATTGTCAGAACATTAATTTATAATAAAATAATAGGGTGTTCCCCAAGTTAACTGGATGGCACAACTAGTAATTTCCAACAGATCTGGGGGCAAAAAATCAATTTAATAACTGATTCTGTTATTGCTCTAACCACCTAGTAACTAATTACAGGACTAAATAACTTACCAACTAACTACAGTAATTAATTAATCAAAATTATATTAAGAAAAATATTTCTAAACATTAAAAGTAACATATACCCCATAATGTGGGATCCTAACCAACCTACTAATTGGAAGAGGAAAACATTCAAATATAAGCATGGGTCACTAGAACTTGAATGGACATAGGCCACTTGGTTGAGAGCCAGAAATTGACAATTACAATAAATCTAGATTAGAAATAATTATGAGTTAATTAGTAACAATAATCTTATCAAAATTTGATAAATAATGAGAAAGGTTAGGATTAACTAAAAATCAGGAAAATCAAAATATAAAACCAATTAAACAGTGAAGATATAAACCAGTGTCCTAATCTACCACACTCAAAAGTTTAGGAATTTAAATAGAATCAGTTAAAGTAGTTAACCGAATAAAATAATGTTTTCTACTAAATAATCTTTAGAAATAAAAAAAATCTTAAATTCACCAAAATTGATTCTAGGGAGTTACAACTGGCCATGTCTCTATGGCTACAATCTTCTGGGGTGTAAAACCCCTAAATTTCTACTACAATTTTTTTAATAAATATGGTATTGATTTTTGTACTTCGTATTTGTACGTCGCGTACGAGTTTGCGTTTCTTAAATTTCTCGTCAAGTATGAATAAGTACGAAGTACATATTTTTATAAAACGTTTTAATTATATAGATGTAGAAAATATTTTAAAATAATAGACAATAAATATTTTATATTGCTTGAAGTTGTAAATGCGTCACGCCGAGGATTGCCAAACTCTATTTTATCTAAAAAAGGCCATTTTATTTTACGGTACAAGTATAACTAGTATTTAGAAAAACTGTATTTTATGTAAGTATTGTTTTTGCATGCGAGTGTATATATATTTGTATTTCGAAATTAATTATTATCATTAATATATTATTTCGAAAAAGGTATATTAAATATGGGTTGATTTAATATGTAATTAATTATGGTGATTTAAGTTGAAAAAAATTATTAAGTTATTTAAATACAGTTTAAATTAGAGGTAGAATCTATCTACATTGGATTATATTTGATTGAGTTACTTTTAAATCAATTTGAATTAAATAGTGAAAAATCTAAGGGGAATTAAAACTCTTCTTAGTCCTTATCTAGATAAGACTTTCGTAAACCCCCTGATTTTTTAAAATAAATATTTATGGAATTTTTGTATTTTTAAATAATTATTTATCGACTTATTATATAATTTGTATTATTTTACAAATATTTAGTATAGTGCTCATTAGTGAATTTAGTATAAAAATATATAAAGCTATTTTATAGTATATTAAGGATCTAAACTATATTATACAATTTTTCTCAAAATTTTAGGATTTATTTTATAACTTCTATTACTTTTTACATGTTACTTATATTGTACACTATTTACATAATATAGAATAAATTTCAATTTAGTATTAAATATTTCAGCTTGTATAAATGAGATTAGATGAAGGTTGTTTAAATAAATATTAACTCTATTTATTATCTATAGTAATCTTAAATAATGTTATAGATAATTTAGATAAACATGAACTATATTTTAACTTAATCATAATCCTAAGTTTAATAGGAAAGCATCCCTATCTATATTATATCATAACAAACTAACTCCTATCAATTTAAATCAAATCCTATCTAATTTAGGAGGTAAATCTGAAATAAGTACCTATATATACCCAATACATTCCCTTCCTATCAATCATAATTCAAAATTATTTTTAGTCCAATAGGAACTCAAAAATTCGTTATCAGAATTCAGCTCCGCTTTTTAGTAGCAAGAGTAACTTGGAACGACGATATCTCCTAGCTCCGAACTCCGTTTCGCCTCCAGTTTTTTTAGAATAAGCGTATCGAGGTATGCTTTCCAGAAACATATTTTAATAAACAAAATTCATTCTGTATATTTCTGCAAAACTGTTTGAGTATCTAGTGTCCCAAAAATAAATGTGTTTCAGTATTTTTACGATTTTGGGAGATTCCGGAAACGAAAATGCGATCCGTTTAATTTTTCAGAAAGCTGATACAAAAACCTATACCATATCCTAATTTCAGAATATATTAAATAAATTTAATAGGTGTAGTATTAATTATAATTAGATAATAGACTATTTTTTGCATCCGAAGTTGTTCCTACACCTTCTCCTTTGTACGTTGTTGTTGATTCGTCGCCAGGACATCATCTTACCTCACTCCGGACATTAGATAAGATATGTTGCCTTATTTACTATTTATAATTAGTTGCATCTTTCTTTATTTACTGTATATTTATTTCTTGTTTATTTTCAGTTGAATCTATGACTTGCTGTTCATAGTTACTTTATTTTGCTTTCAATTGTTTTTCTTGCTTGTGTTTTAATATGCATGTGGACCTAGTCTTAGAGAAATACCTTTTGTTAGTGACCCTTGGGAGGGTGAAGACAATTGATATATGGGCTACCCAAAACCAAAGGCTGTAGTAACTGCGTACTACGGTAGTCGAGTCGCGAGGGTCACTAGCCTCGAGCTATATGGACTGATGGGTCACGTAGGCTGCTAGCCATAGTTATGCCGGCTGATAGTATTTGTACTTGACGTGTGTGTATTGTGAGTTGTTACCTTGTCCTGGGGGAGTCAGCCTTTACCTGCCCATACATTGAGATGTCTTCTAAATTGCATACTAGATTGGTTAGGTGACCATAGTTAATGTCATGTCACACTTCGTTCTAGTCATGACATAGGGTAATGTCACATCACAGAATAGTGTATTATCCCCTTGTCCTTGTTTGGTTATAGGGGTAGTCTACTGTTTCGATGATGGGATATTGGGCCGTGTTATGGTTGTGACACTTTACCTTACCTTGTGACTTTATGACAGATTTCATATTCAGTTTATATGGCATGTTCTTTATGTATCTTGTTACGTCCCTCTGAGGACCTGGTGATCTCTCCAGGTGTGTGCTTTGTGCCTTTTCGCAGGTGTTCTAGCCAGGACTGTGTTCTTCTCCATTTCTTCGAAGAGGATTGCTCTTGGTTCGTCTTGCCATTTTTTTGATCCTTTTTTTGTATATTTTCTTTCATCTAAAATAGTTGGTAGTGGATTTGTCTCCGCCCAACTACATGAACGAATGACAAATTCATAGTTGATTATATTATTATTCTTTATTTTGGTGGATGAGATTTAGTTATCCTGGTTTACTATATTTTACACTTATGTATACATACGGGGGTTCCATACATAGGAGTATACTTCGTATGTATTATGTATACTTCGTATGTATACAGCTGGAATGTCTACGTATCTAGTCCTCAATATTTTGGGACTGGGGCGTTACATATTTTTGTGGTGTCCTATATAGGTCAAGTTTATCACTTCGGTTACTTTATTGTACCAATGTGAGCCTGCAGATAGGATTAGAGTTTAGGATCTCATCCATATACTTGACATTCTTTCTTGACTCCAAACTTCGAACTCTCGTTTGCCTCCCTTGATTGCATTTTATTTGACCCTTTTCTACCGTGAATCCTTACTTTCTCATGCTTAATGTCGATTAAGAAGATGACAACACTAGTATATTCTCATAGGTCAAACACGTGACTAGAAGGATTACATTCACAATTAGTATACATTGAGGTCTTATTTAAGATATAGAGGCATTTATTTTTCTAAAAGTATGATCTTAAGGATTAGTTAATTCTAAGTTGGGTAGTAGCAATATTACCAAATTTAAGGACAGAGAATTTTATCTTGAGACTACTAGGAGTATTCACCAAAGGATTGATAGAAGATTGAGTAAAATCTTTGATTTTGAAGATTTAGAAAATATTTATGATTTTTGGGTTATAGTTATTCATATCTTTTGAGGATATAAATTGATTTGAGGAAAATTTTAAATTTTGAACTGTGTCATACGATCTATGATTGATAAATTTATTTAGATTTTGAGTTTAATATTTCAATTGTGAAAAAAAAATCTTTCAATTTTGTCGCATAATTCATGATTGATAAGATTATCTAAATCTTGAGTTTAAAGTTTAGATTTATAATATCGCAATTTTATGGAAAATTTATTAAGAGATATGATAAAGCTTATTTTGAGATTGATTAGAGGAATCTAAATTTTTTTAAGTTATGATGGATGACTTCAACCGACTAGAGAATAAGAAAGTTTAGTTTGTGCATATTGGAGGAAAAATATATATATTTTTTGTCATACTAAGGGTTATCTTAGGGTTATTAAAGTCTTAAATTATTTTTATGATTATGCTTGAATATCGTAGTTTATGTCAAGCTTGGAAATACATATTGGGAACTCAAATTTTGGGATTAAATCTTATCTTGATAGAGAACCAAGAAGCAAGCAAGGTCACCCTAATGAGACAGAGGTACTCTACATTTCATCCATGACCAAGATAGTTGTATATACACAAGTATAGTTAGTCTTCGACCAAACCATGTGACTATATCTCAATTTTGACTTACTCGACCTTTTTCCAAATCCAGATCTTTTATTGTGACCTTCTAATTATTTGAAATTTGAGAAATAATTTAATCATTCCTTGACTGTATCCACCTAGGAGACTATCTTCTCTCTGAAAACTGTGTCCCTAAGTTATTTTACTAGATTCCTTAATTAATTTTATTTCATGCTTCCACTTGATCTTCTTTAATGTTTGTGCATTAATTGTCACTTCATGAACTCCCACTTTCTATTTTAGATCTTTTTTTGTCCTTTACCGTGACTTTGATATTTGGAGTGTAATACTAGCTGTTACCTTCCAACAAATTTGATATATAAGACCTAGACGAGCTCACCTTCATGTAGGTATACCATGTCCCCCTCAAACACGTCCCTTGGTACTTTATTTTTATGATACGACTTTCGGGTCTTAAAGACTAGACTATAACCTTTACCATGATACCGATATATTTTTCGACCAAGGATAGAGACTCAACCTCGACTCAATTCTTTCGATCCGATATGTAATTTTGTTCTACTTATTTCCTTAAATGCTTAACTTTGTTCTTTACCTTGATTGCTTGACCCATTGTCCCATCACACTACTAGTTTAACTCTTGTAAGTGGGGTAGAATATCTCATGACCTAACAAACCTTTGTCCTTATGACCCATATTAATAAGTTTACTTAGACTATAAAATTCAGAGGACCCTAACTTATATAGTCAACCAAGCCATATATAAGAAAATACTAGGACGACTGCATAAGCCCAAACTTCGGGCAAGATTAGATTTTAATGGATCTTCGACTATTTAATTTCCTTCATTAGTATTCCTTACTTATATTTTGACTATCATATGATGCTAATTTAGCCTTAGTTTTGCAAGCGTATTCTTTTATCGAACTTGTTCACAACATATGTGTTATTGGGGACGCCCACTAATACATTTTCCAATCAGAACCGGTGCATGATGGTCTGATCAACCTAGTGCACTTTGGTTCATTTTTCATATATTGTTCGACGTGGATGGAGACATAGTTAAACTTGGCCTCTAGAATTCTATCCGCGACATCTTTGGCAATTCTTTTTGAAAATTTTCAATTGTCTTTGAACCACTTATTCGTATTCGATAATATCTTCTTCGAACTCTTTATTATTTTCGTCTTTCGCCTATATTAGAAAGACAAATACTCATACTTGATATCCCCTTAGTTGCCAACCATCTATTGCCAAGATAGTTAACCACTGACCAACCAATGTGACTATATCCTCGTCTTGGGTTACCTTTTTCCTCGACCCTAGATTCATTATCACAACCTTCTAATCGTTATTGAAACATGAAAATGATTCAAATCATTTCCTTAACCATACCTTAAACCTAGACGACTATATTCGCTCAAGAAACTTTCTCTCCTAAATGTCTAAATTATTATCTTTTACCTACTCAATTCCTTTCTATTCTCTAATTCGTGTTATCATAATTTTATTATCTTAACTAGTGACCCTTCTTCAATTCTATAACCATGATGTATTTTTACAGATATCAAAATCACGATCTTCCAATGCATGTTTGTGTCGAACGTCATTTCTTCGCCTCATCCAAAAAAAAAATTAATCGTATTTCGGTATTAATGAACTCTTTCTATCTTCCCTACCCTAGCTATTCCTAAATTTCAAGGATGAAATTCTTGTAAGTTGGGTAGGATGTAAAACCCTTAAATTTCTACTACGATATTTTTTAATAAATATGGTATTAATTTTTGTACTTCGTATTTGTACGTCGCGTACGAGTTTGCGTTTCGTAAATTTCTCGTCAAGTACGAATAAGTACGAAGTACATATTTTTATAAAATGTTTTAATTATATAGATGTAAAAAATATTTTAAAAATAATAGACGATAAATATTTTATATTGCTTGAAGTTGTAAATGCGTCGTGCCGAGGATTGCCAAACTTTATTTTTATTTAAAAAAGGCTATTTTATTTTATGGTACAAGTATAACTAGTAATTTAGAAAAATTGTATTTTATGTAAGTATTATTTTTGCATGCGAGTGTATATATATTTGTATTTTTAAAATTAATTATTATCATTAATATATTATTTCAAAAAAGGTGTATTAAATATGGGTTAATTTAATATGTAATTAATTATGGTGATTTAAGTTGGAAAAAAATTATTAAGTTATTTAAATACAGTTTAAATTAGAGGTAGAATCTATTTACATTGGATTATATTTGATTGAGTTACTTTTAAATCAATTTGAATTAAATAGTGGAAAATCTAAGGAGAATTAAAACTCTTCTTAGTCCTTATCTAGATAAGACTTTTGTAAACACCCTGATTTTTCAAAATAAACATTTTTGGAATTTTTGGATTTTTAAATAACTATTTATTGACTTATTATATAATTTTTATTATTTTACATATATTTAGTATAGTGCTCATTAGTGAATTTAGTATAAAAATGTATAAAGCTATTTTTCTAGTACATTAAGGATCTAAACTATATTATACAATTTTTCTCAGAATTTTAGGATTTATTTCATAACTTTTATTACTTTTTACATGTTACTTAGATTGTACACTATTTACATAATATAGAATAAATGTCAATTTAGTATTAAATATTTCAACTTGTATAAATGAGATTAGATGAAGGTTGTTTAAATAAATATTAACTTTATTTATTATCTATAGTAATTTTAAATAATGTTATAGATAATTTAGATAAATATGAACTATATTTTAAGTTAATCATAATCCTAAGTCTAATAGGAAAGCATCCCTATCTATATTATATCATAAGAAAGTAACTCCTATCAATTTAAATCAAATCCTATCTAATTTAGGAGGTAAATCTGAAATAAGTACCTATATATACCAAATACATTCTCTTCCTATCAACCATAATTCAAAATTATTTTTAGTCCAATAGGAACTCAAAAATTTGTCATCAGAATTCAGTCCCGCTTTTTAGTAGCAAGAGCAACTTGGAACGACGATATCTCCTAGATCCGAACTCCGTTTTGCCTCCAATTTTTTTTAATAGAAGCGTATAAAGGTAAGCTTTCTAGAAATATAATAAACAAAATTTGTTCTTTAGATTTCTGCAAAACTGTTTGAATATCTAGTGTCCTAAAAATAAACGTGTTTCAGTATTTTTTTGATTTCGGAAGATTCCGGAAACCAAAATACGATCCGTTTAGTTTTTCGGAAAACTGATACGAAAACCTATGCCATGTCCTAATTTTAGAATTTACTAAATAAATGTAATAGGTGCAGTATTAATTATAATTAGCTAATAGACTATTTTCAGCATCCGAAGTTGTTCATACACCTTCTCATTTGTGCGTTATTGTTGATTCATCGCCAGGACATCATCTTATCTCACTCCGAACATCAGACAAGATACCTTGCCTTATTTACTATTTATAATTAGTTGCATCTTTCTTTATTTACTGTATATTTATTTTTTGTTTATTTTCAGTTGGATCCATGACTTGTTGTTCTTAGTTACTTTATTTTGCTTTCAATTTTTTTTTTGCTTGTGTTTTAATATGCATGTGGACCTAGTCTTAGCGGACTACCTTTTACTAGTGACCCATGGGAGGGTGAAGACAGTTTGATGTATGGGTTACCCAAAACCAAAGGCCGTAGTAACTGCGTACTACGGTAGTCGAGTCGCGAGGGTCACTAGCCTCGAGCTATGTGGACTGATGGGTCACGTAGGCCGCTAGTCTCAAGTTATGTCGGCTGATAGTATTGGTACTTGACGTGTGCGTGTTGTAAGTTGTTACCTTGTCCTGGAGGAGTCAGCCTTTACCTGCTCATACATTGAGATGTCTTCTAAATTGCATACTAGATTGGTTAGGTGACCATAGTTAATGTCATGTCACACTTCGTTCTAATCATGGCATGGGGCAATGTCACATCGTGAAATAGTGCATTACCCCTTTTCCTTGTTTGGTTGTAGGGGTAGTCTACCGTTTCGATGATGGGATATTTGGCCGTGTTATGGTTGGGACACTTTACCTTACCTTGTGACTTTATGACATATTTTATATTCAGTTTATATGTCATATTCTTTATGTATCTTATTACGTCCCTCTGAGGATCTGGTGATCTCTCCAGGTGTGTGCTTTGTATCTTTTCGCAGGTGTTCTAGCCAGGACTGTGATCTTCTCCATTTCTTCGAAGAGGATTGCTCTTGGTTCGTCTTGTCATTTTCTCGATCCTTTCCTTGTATATTTTCTTTCATCTAAATTAGTTGGTAGTGGATTTGTCTCCGCCCAACTACATGAACGAATAACAAATTCAAAGTTGATTATATTATTATTCTTTATTTTGGTGGATGCGATTTAGTTATCCTGGTTTACTGCATTTTACAGCTTATGTATACATACGGAGGTTCCATACATTGGAGTATATTTCGTATGTATACAGCTGACATGTCTACGTACTTAGTCCTCAGTATTTTAGGACTGGAGCGTTACAAGGGGTCCACTTCCACTCCACCTCTGGTGATGATGTGGCTTAAGTACGAAATGCGATTAAGCCAAAATTCGTACTTACTGAACTTCGCTTACAACTGGTGCTCTCTAAGAATCTGAAGGACTATTCAGAGATGTTGCTCATGCTCTGCTTTATTCTTGCTATAGACTAAAATGTCGTCTATAAACACTATCACAAACTGATCCAAATTTGGCATGAAAATGCGATTCATGAGATCCATGAATACCGTTAGCGCATTGGTCGCTCCAAATGGCATAACGAGGAACTCCCAATGTCCATACCTTGATCTGAATGCCGTCTTCGGGATGTCTTGCTCTCTAACTCTAATCTGATGGTATCCTGACCGCAAGTCAATCTTTGAGAATACTGCCTCTCCACTGAGTTGATCAAATAAATCCTCTATCCTAGGCAAGGGATATATGTTCTTGATTGTTACGGAATTCAAGGTACGATAATCAACACATAATCTTGACGTACCATCCTTCTTCTTCTTCTTCACAAGAAGCCTCGGGGCTCCCCAAGGTGATCTACTAGCACGAATGAATCCCTTGGTCCTAAGTTCTTCAGTCATCTTGTACAGGTTCTCCAACTCTGATGGTGCCATTCTGTAGACTCTCTCTGAAACTGGTGCCGTCCCTGGAAGCAAATAAATGGTGAACTCTATCTCTCTCTCTGGGGCATACCTGGAAGCTCTTCGGGGAATACGTTAGAAAACTCTGCTACTACTTTGGGAAACAGAACTGCTACTACTACTTCCATCCGCAAGACTGGGGAGAAGGTTCTACTTCGCCTCTTAAAAATAAAAATTCCTCTTCGTCGGGAATATCAAAAATAATCCTGCCAGCATGGCAGTCTATTCTTGCATATTGATCCTTCAACCAATCCATTCCTAGGACCACATCATAATAGGACATCGGAAATTCTATCAATCTAGCGAAAAACTCTCTACCGCTAACTACGATTCGACATGAGGAATAGACTCTATCTACTCCCACAAGACCGTTACTAGTAAGAATATTAAGCCTTACTGATAATAACTCAGGCTCCAGTCCTAACCGTGTCGCGGATCGTACAGACATAAAAGAGTGCGAGGCACCCGAATCAAATAATACTGATGCTGGAAAAGAGTTGACGAGAATGGTACCTGCCACCACCTCACCTGATGCCAATTCTTCTTCTACCGAACAAGCTATAGCCTGACCTTGTCCTCTTGGTGCTGGTCCCCTCTGCTGGTAACCTCTCTACCTATTCTGAACTTGGACCTGAGCATACTGTTGAGTCCTCTGATGCAAGAATGCTTGAGCCTGAGGCGACAAGGGCCTCGGAGGCTGGTATTGCTGCTGCACTGGTGCTGGTGCCCTAACAGATGGACTGGTGAGGGTTGATGAAGATGAACTGGCTCTATACGGACAGGACCCAATTTTGTGATCCGATGCCCCACAAGCCAAGCACAACCCCTGTGCTTTGCGGTACTCTGAAACCACGTGCCTTGGCTTCCCATAATGAGTGCAGCCCATTGTGGAAGACTGCTTCTGCTTTTGTTGCTGAGGGTACATCGGTGTCGAGTGCTGAACCGACGAAACTGTGGTCGCCCACCTAGGAGCTCCAATAGTCAAAGCCCTAACTGCCGGGGCTGGTGTTGATAACTGGGACAATTGACTATGAGACCTCTTCCAGCCCCCTACTCGGTCTACTATCCTCTGGGAGGTGTACTCATGCCTCCTAGCCGCTCGCAAAATAGTATCAAAGGTCTGATGCTCAAACTACTCTACCGCTAGAATGATCTCTAGGTGGAGCCTCTGCTGGAACCACTGGGCTCGGTCCAATTCGGTCGCCACCAAGATAGGAGCAAACCGACTAAGCCTTGAAAACCCGACCGCATATCCATCGATCATTCTTCCTATCTGCTTGAGATTGCTGAATCTAGTCTACAGATTATACCGAGTTACTGTATCAAAATACTTCGTCTGGAACTTGTCGTTGAATACCGCCCATAAGACAGGCGTCACCAAACCAACTGCTTGCATCGCCCACCAGCTGCAGACTAAGTCCAATAACTGTAGGTGCGCTACGGCCACCTTCTCATCATCTAGAATTCTAGTGGCCTCTAGAATAACCTCTATATCCTGAAGCCAAGCATCAGCAACAATCGCATCTTCACTGCCGTCAAAGAAAGAAGGATTTAGGCACTAGAAGCTGTTGGCCGCGTTGTTCCCTTGATAACCAACTCTAACCATAGTATCTTGTACTATCTAGTGCAAGGCATCACCTCGATGATCTTTTGATGCAAGTAATTCCTGGATGAGTCCAATCAGGGCTCCCTGGTCGGGCTCTACAGGCTGGACTGGCTGAACCGGTGGCTCTTGGCCCCCGAAAGGCATGACTCTGGAGGCTACCCCTGAGTGCTAGGCTTGGTCCCCAGGTTGTTGCTGGTTCACTGGAGATGCTCTATCGGGCTGATTGGCATGACCAGGAACAATGCCACAGGAGAAATGACATGAAGAACAATAAGGAAGGACCAAGATAGATCGGGGATATAAACATGTAATCAGGTCAAGATTCAGAAAGATTAGAAGGCACGAGTAGAGATTAAGGACGAGTGCTGATTGAGACGACTATTCGGTAAAACCCCTACACATCTTCATTTACAAGACCTGCATGGGCCACCACTTAAACTGTATCACGCCCCAGAACCAGAATACTAGAGAGAGTAGGACAGACACAGCCAGCTACGTACATTGAAGTACAACCCACCTCGTAATACGGTCATGGCTGTCTAGATGCATGAGGGTTTAACTACAAGCCAGCAGTCTCTTATGTTCAAGAACAAGCCTAGTGTCTCAATCTCAAGAAAGCAATTAAATGTTAAAAGATATTAGATCATCAGACATACAAGGTAAGACATCCCAAACATTACATATTCAGATGATCATGAAGCTAGTCATACAAAATATGAAGACTAGCAAGAGTTAAGGTCATACATGATCAACCCTAGGATTTGTCAATCATGTTACAGCCCTTAGGCAGACAGAATATAAGTTTCAACATGAGCTAACACTTGCTCGGCGGCTAAACGTCTCAAAAGAATAATTTTACAATAAAGTGGGAGAGCAAAATAAGAAAAACCTACTCGTTGCCAGGGTTGCGTCTAGTGTTCACCATATGGCTGGAAAGCAGGTAGATCCTCGGATGCTACTTCAAAATCTGGCCATACAAAACTAGCTGGATTAGACCCCAGAAAGAGCAAGTGCCACAAGGGAGGCTTCATTTAAGAACTAAAACCAGCATATTAGCACATAAAGACATGAATGATAAAGAAAGACATGAGTTAGAGAAAACAGGGTGATAAATGATGAAATAACTAAAGGACTATTCCGGTAACCAAGTTACAACCCGTAAACCAAACAAGGACCGGGGTTGTAATCCTTCACCTGAACAGAGCTTAGTCTCCAATCATTTATTGACAAGATTAAGGAATAAACAGTAATATACTGAAGTAATCATAGACTGGTACTGCCTAGACAAGACTAGACTGGACTCCATCCATCAATCACGGCCAAGCAATGAGTACGACTTGATACTTTAACTAACTAGGGTTATCACAAGCCTAATTACTACAAGATACATTTGAGACATTCCCGAGTCACAAGCCCTATAGCTATCCAGGTTATCCAGGCGATGTTGCTTAGAGTTACCAAGAGTTAGAGAATCATTAGGTGACTTGGAGTGCAACACATGGCAGTGTGCTTTAGTACTTATGATTTCAAGAAGTGCCCTATATAACAGTGGGCTGAAAATGTAGCCTACTCGTCGGCAGGATACAAGTCCACTCAGGTGTGGCCGAGATAACGGGATCGCCTATAACTGGAAAAATCTCTCTATATGAACTACTTGATCAATCTAGTCATTAACCTTAGTCAGATTTATTATGAATCCCTGATCGTGGTAACCAGGAATCCATGTCCTAGACATGATGCAAGACGAGATAGGTAGCTTGTACAATCACAATCAGGAAAATTAACCATGGTGTCAAGAAAAGTGTTACTTAGCAAGTCAGGGTAGCTGTCGCAACAGCCCATCAAGATTATCATGTCATATCGGGTTACTTGTCACCTGGGTGAATTTTGATGGATACGCATCAAATTTATCGTACACACGCAACCAATTTAAATTCTGTCAAAGCCCACACGTCCGCGAAGTCGATACCCACCTTTCGAAACTTTCGGTTCGCAACCCGATCCAACGGTCAAATTTTCTACGGACCATCAGAATCCAATTTTGGACATACAGTTGGATTCGTCTCGTCAAATCGGACCTGTAGACGCATAGTTTGATGAATTTAGAGACCGTAGGTTCTAGCACATTTTTCGGTACAAAGTGGGTCCAACGGCGGATACCATTTTGACCCAAAATTACTGTTTTACTTCTGTGTCCAGAATTGGACTTATGGGTAGGCATTTCTAGCTAATTTGACCATTCTGAGAACGTTGGTAATGTTTGTTTCAGCATTAGGAGACTGTTGTGCAAGTTGACCCTTTGTGGCTTATTTGAGTTGTAGTATGGATTTTTCAGCTCAGGACAACAGACAAGTACATTCTCTAACAATTTTTATTGCTTTGATATCTACTATATCTGATTCAGTTGTAGTGTTATACTTGATTCTCAACAAGAGGATACACGGACTAGTATACGTGAATCTCGTCATGAGATGTCATTCCTGGTTTACCTGGTATATGAGTATATTGTTCGATATTGTTTCCTGTACTTGTATAGACACCAATTTGGGAGTGGACTAGCCCCCTGCTCTTCGAATCCTGTGTCATGACCTGTCATATCTGGATTCATTATACTACTCGGGGATGGAGAGTTATTAGAGGTTATGTGATCATTACCCTACTTGTTTATTACTTGTGCATAGCTCCACCCTCACCACACGTAGGGTATAGCCTGACCTTATACTACTTGTTCATAGCTTTCCATTTTGGACGGCCTGATCCCTATACTATTATACTACCTATGTATAGCCGGTCAAATGGAACAGCCTGATCTTGACCCAAGCCGATCACATAACGCTCTAATATCTCATGGCACTTTCTTTTTATGTTTACATCATACCTCAGAATACTTTCCACTGTTTATATTCCAATTTTATCTTGTATCTCACACATGACATGATATCCAGATCTCCTATATTGTTTTACTTTCAGTCTTGATATTTCATTATAATTGTCTTTTATAGTATTTTTTAATTCACATGGAACTGCTGTTAGCATTTGTACTTGCTTATATTCTGATAGGATATCCCCCATTATTTTTTAGCAGAATTAGATGCAGATTGCCCGATCTACTATGGGCTTGGCATAGATGGAGCCTATGACCAGGACCATCCCATGGACCCGGTGCTCGTAGAGGACGTACCGCTAGTAGTGACCTAGTTTACCTAGATTTTGTCTAGATTATATTCCAGTTTGATACTTTGAGACTTGTAGTATTTATTTGGGATATTGTTTTATGTCTTGGATTCTGAACTTGTGATTATGGCTCGGTAATATTTCAGACTATTTACTTCATCTTTGTCTTATCTTTATCATCGTGCTTATCTTCTTTAGATTATGTGATTGGGTGGTGATTATATTCCTCCGTGCAAAGGTGACAGGTTATATTATTGTGTCTTAGATTCTATATATTCTAGATGACCTTTACAGCGTTATACCGCCGATACTGCGGCGTAGGCTGGACGTACCCACGTGTTCGTGCCCCTAAACAGGGTACAGGTAGTGACACATTTTATGTGTACTTGCTCATAACCTGAAAGGATAACCTCTTTTGTTTTTCAGAGGATTTAGATGTAGATTTCCCGACCTACTACGGGTTTGGCATAGATGGAGCCTACGACAAGGACCTGTCCATGGACCCGGTGCTCGTAGAGGACGCACCGTCAGTAGTAACCTAGTTTACCTAGATTTGTCTAGATTATATTCCAGTTTGATACTTTGTGACTTATAGTATTTATTTGGGATATTATTTTAAGTCTTGGATTCTGAACTTGTGATTGTGGCTCGATAATATTTCAGACTATTTACTTCATCTTTATCTTTATCATCGTGCTTATTTTCCTTAGATTATGTGATTAAGTGGTGATTATATTCCTCCTTACGGAGATGACATGTTATATTATTGTGTCTTAGATTCTATATATTCTAGATGACCTTTACAGCGTTCTACCGTCGATACTACGGCGTAGGCTAGATGTACCCACGTGCTTATGCCCCTAAACAGGGTACGGGTCGTGACACAATAGCCCTCCAAGATTATCATGTCATATCGGGTTACTTGTTACTTGTCAAGATTACTTGTCAGGAGTGCGCCTCGATGAGCCACTATCAAGATTGTCATGTCTTATCAAGTTACTTATCATGTCAAGAGGGTTTTGTCAAAAGTACGCCTCGACGGGCCACTATTAAGATTATCATGTCGTGCTCATGTCAAGCTCAATACTGGCAAGTCATGTTATGCTAAACAAGTTATCGAGTTGGGTCGTCACAAGATAGGTTAAGTACAAGTCGCATGCAAGATCACAGGCATATACAACTAGAACTAGGAGAACATGCATGGGGGCAAGGGGTATCATGGCAACAAGTGGCGCTGGTCAACTGGCGCCAGAGAAATGACAGGTGGTGCCAAGGGGGACAGGTGGTGCCAAGGGGGACAGATGGCGCCTATGTTTGGTTGCGCCAGGCTAGGGTACGCCAGATCAGGTTACGCCAGGTCAGGTTGCGCCTGACTGAGCTGCGCGAGGTCAGGTTATGCCAGGACCTGTTCTTCTTCTCCAAACAACAAAGAAGAACCCATGGAACTCGAAAACTTTAAAATGCCATAACTTACTCAAAATAAGTCCGAATTGAGACTTCCAAGCTTTAATAGATCAAAACCAAAAAAAAAAATCAAAACTTCGATCTACAAAAATCCATCCATCAAAACCAAAAATGTCAAGTCCTAAAGAGGCTTAGAATCAAGTGGAGAAGAGAATGGGAAAATAAAATAGGAGATCCATCATGAAGAAAGATTGTACTTGCCTAGGATTTCTTTGGTGGGTGGGAGGAGTAATGGAGAAGAATAAGAAGTAAATTAAAGAGTTATGGAGAAGAGAGAGTGGAGTTGGCTTATATACCAAGCCTCTCCATCTCAACCCAAACTAAACCAAGCCAAGCCAAGCTAAACCAAAATAAACCAAGCCAAGATTAAACCAAGACTAGGCTAAACAAGACAAGTCAAAGTACGAGTCACCTGATAATTGTCAAAAATCTATATACGTATCCTGAAAAAAATATGTATAACAGAAAATGGGAGTAACAGAACCCGTTGACAAAATATTACAGATAACTTGGAGGACCTTGGCGCACTACCCTATAGAGCTGACATAGATGATACTTGCGACTTGGACCCTCAGGAGGATCCAGCTTCCACTGAGGAGACTACCCTAGTTCTTAGACTAGATTGCTGGGGCTTTATCTTATTCTTGTGTTGTCTCGAGTTTTTATATTTCAGACGTTATGTAGTAGTGTTGATAACACTTAGACTTATTTCATTTCTAGTTGCATCTCATTCTGTGGATTTTATATCTATCTTATCGTGCCATTTATCTACCTCTAGTTTATGTGATTGAGTTGTATCTTCTGAGATTGTCCTTTGTTTGGAGAGTATATTATATTGTGTGGTTGCGACCTAGAACAGCGTTCTACCGCCGACACTGCAGTGTAGGCTGGATGTACCCACGTACTCGTGCCCCTAAACCGAGTGCGAATCGTGACACATTTTTAGTGGTGGCCCATGCAGGTCGAGATTCGTATTAGTGCAAAGTCATGGTAGTACGACGATTAGTTGTACTGCTGCGCGCCTGCGGTAAGAGATAAGGAATAGGCTTTAGCGTGAGAGGATACTCAATTACAGTTAGAATTTCTTGAGAGATTTCTGGGATGACCCTTGAGAATCTCATTATAAACTATCTCGAAATTCGATTCCAACAGTTACTGTCTACCTTCCTTGTTCGTTGTTGAATTTGATTCTTGGTGTTCATTGTTGACTTGATTATCTACCAAGATAAATCTTATGGGCTAGGTCGCCTCAGTTATGGAATCTAGAGTTCTACAGTCATATTAGTTGGCATGATGAAGATATAGAGTCTGATTTTGGATGTATTTCTCGGGTGTGGAAATTTAAAGTTTTTGCAGCCAAGCATACGACAACGCAAAAATGTTTAATACCATGATTCTAGAGGTATGTACCTTAGTTGTAGACTCTATAGATTATCGCAGACTTGGTTATGGCGAGGGTTCTAAGTATCATGATTTTGGACAGATGTATATGATTATCAGATTGTATCTTGAGAAGGTTCCTAAACATATCATCTCTATCTCTTATTTAAAATAAAAAAATTGTTTTTCATCATCAATTAACTTAGGAGTAGGGATAATTTCAGTTATTTAGTCTAATTCTTGGTAGAAGTTCATTTAGATATAATTCTTTCATAGTACAATAATTTGATGACTTATGTAGGCCTTTAACTTATAGATGATAGTGTAGCTCCGATATTAGAACAGTAACCCTTGTAGCTAGTTCTCTGCTGATTATAATCACCAGTTTTTATATAGGATGATAGACTGTCTTACAGTCTTAATGATTTATTATTTTTTTATATTTTCCAGTATGGCACCCATGACCAGAGCCTGTCCCCTGAGCGTAGCTGCAGTTTTAGATATGACTGAGAGCGTGTTTCCACCTCCTATTACTCAGGAGGTAGTGACCCTTCGGTTGACCATAAGGATAGTAAGATGTATATACTGATGATTAGAATAGTAATATTTCGTAGGTATACTTTAGAAATAACAAGGATATTCGAGGTTGGTTTGTTTTGTGAACTTGAATAATTTTAGGGTATTGATTCTCGAGATATTTCACTTAAGGTTATGATGCTAAATTTAGAAATTTAGAAATGGAGAAGAAAATTTAACTGTAATGCGGTGATGATACAAAATTGAAAAAGATGTTAGTAAGAGGATGACTAGGAACAGAGTGAACACAAGAATTTTGAGTTATAGAAAAAAAATTAATTAAAGATTTTGTGGAGGTTTTAAAAATTTAAGAAGGATAATATTTGAAGGTGTACGTGAAGGAAATACGAAGGTTGATTTTATAATGGAGAATAAGTTCCTACATGACATAGTAGTATTAGCTTTAAATAATTTTGAGGACAGTGATTTGAACAAGTTCGAGTATTTCATAAACTTTGATTTAGAGATTTCGGATCCAAGTTAGGACAAGGTGTAGGAATTTAAATTTTGGGATGATTAAGTTGATAGAGGAGAATAAAATAAAAAAAAGGAAGAAGAGTTTTAATAAGAGCATGATTCATGAGAAGTTCCTTGGGGATTAAGGCCCCGCCTCTAGGAGGGAGTTCTAGTCAACAGACCTAGTTGGAGGTAAGTTCTTGACCTAGACCTTAGCATGTCTTGCTGATTGCTGCACCCTACCATGTTATTGTATGTTTGATACCTTATGATTGCTTCATGCTGTAGTATGACTAGTGTGGCTAGATGAGACCCTAGACTGATATTGTCTGCCATGACCCTGTATGTTATTCTTTCAAATTGCATGATTTAGGTAAAGTTTTATGAGACCATGATTGTTGGGGATGTGACCCTAAGAGGAGTACGACCGACCTAAATTTCGAGGACAAAATTTTTCTAAGGGAGTAGACTTGTAACTACCACTTTTTTAAATGAGGGTAATTTTGAACTTTTGTAAAATTGATCATTAAATAATATGATTTAAATCATGTTAATGATTTATGGTAAATTTTGATTATTTCAATACTATTTAATTTAGTGTATTGTGACTTTGGCCTTTTACTAGTGTAACCTTAGAGCTACTTAGTCTAGAGACTAACCATGATAATGGAGACCTAACACATGTGATTAGATTAGCTAATTACCACTTTTTAGGCTAAGGATATTTTGGTCATTTGTGACATTTAAATTATTTTGAATTATAGTAATTAATAATGTGCTAATTGAAATATTAGGCCCTAACCTAGAATTGACCTAATCTAGATATTGATCATGAGCCTAGATATTTGATTAGTAGCTTCCAACTAAATGACAAGGTTAGGAATATCTAGATATTGTTAGGATTGAGATATTTAGCTTGGAAACCCTAGTTTACTTTGGGCCTTTGCTAGAAAGGCTTGAATTACACTATGTAGAAGGCCTTTAACCCAATTATACAAACCCTAACCCTAGGGATACCCTTATGGCAGGCCATAGAGGCTACCCATTGCCTATATAACATCTCATTAGCCTCCCTCTTGCCTCTTTTATCACAAACCCTAACCCTAATAGTGTTCTTCCCCAAATTCATCCCTTTTATCCAAATCAACTCCAAAATTAAGACTAATCAATTGTAATACACTCCCCTAGTGTAGAGGAAGCCTCTAAGAGCTAGCTAGCAAGGATTTGGAGCAAGTTGACTATTGGAAGTGGAGTAATTTTGGTCTCAAGTGAATTTACATTGAGATTACAACTCTCAATAGGTAATGGCCTCTAAACCTATTAATTTTCTAATTTTTTTCCATAGTTGCATTCATTTAGGGTCCCACTAGCCCTAGGCCAAGTTTGGTAGGAAATTGAATCCATTTGGTATATGTATCAGTGGCGTATCGAAGTGTAGTGTAAAGTGTTTGGTAAAATGCCACATAGGAATTAATGTTAACAAATTTCCAAACTAATTACATGATTTTGTAGCTAATTATTTGTGTAGGGCCTAAAAATCAAGTTGTGCCATGTATTTACTACTCAGCAATTAAGTTGTGCCCCAAAAATTAAGTTGCGCTACTGTTATGAGGCTCAGAGATCAAGCTGCGCCACTGATCAGGTTGTGCCATATATCAGACTGTGCTCAGTCATATTGCGCCAAAGTCTATGTGGCATCTGACATTTAATTGCCATCATTTCCTGACAGCACTGACAACTGACAGCACAGTAAAAGAAGAAAATCTCTTCGAATCCCGTGAATTGTGCCGCTCAAGGAGATTTAATTGACAGCTGTCCTACACATCTTGTGAGTTGCGCCTAAGCACAATCTAAACAAATTCCTCAGTTGCGCCTAGGCGCAATCTGAACAACTTCTTCTCAAAAGCTGCCATATGTCTAGGCACAATTCGATCAGGCACAGTTTGACTTGTTGACTGAAGCTCGCACAACCTGATAAAGTTAAGACAACTTTCATTTCTAAAGCAGGATAACGTAGCGCACATGCCCACTAATCTCTCAAAACATGTTCACTATTTTGTACATGACCACGCGCATCTTATTCACATGATGCCACGCGTCTAAATACAGTTAGTACACGATTGTTAACTGAATGGAAGTTGGCTCAACATAAGGTTGGCGCAACCGAATGTGGCGCAATCCTACCTCGCGCACATCAGAATAACTGCTAAAATAGTTATTTTTAGAACTCTATAAATAGAGTTTCCACTCATTGTCAAAGCATCACAAAGATCAAGTACTCTTGTAAAATTGCTGCTGTATTCTCTAGAGGCTCTAATCTTCAAGATCACATAGTCCAAGGGATAAAGTGATCGTCTTCTGATCAGATTCCTACAGTTGTAATTCTCCAAAAATTATAGTATTTTTGTACTATTTTCTAAGTTTTTTATAAAACTTTTGTTTTTGCAAACAAAATGGCGACTCTGCTGGGGACGACTTTCTCCTCCGATGAGAAGGTAAAAACTCAATGTGATACTTCATCGATCGGTAAGACACAAAAGACTCTGGTTGTTCAGATCAACCAGACAGCCTATAAAGATATGATCAATAAGAAGAGCAACAAGCGCACTACTGCTATCACTAAGAACAAAACTGTGTGGACTCCTAAGTCTTCTACAATTGCAGTTGCCCTGGCGCAACCTGCTTCTGTTGCCAAGGCACAATCTGCCTCTGTGGCTTCGACGCAGTTTGTTTCTACTACCTGCACACAGCCCACTTTTCATGTTCTTATTTCCCGTGCGCAGTCCACTCTCACTGCTGTCCGTTTGCAGTCCACTCTCACTACTGCCCGAGCGCAGTCCACTCTTTCTGCTGCCCGTGCGCAGTCCACTACTTCCTTTGCTGCCAAGGCACAGTCTGTTCAAGCTGTTGCTAAAGCGCAGTCTACCCATGTTGCTGCCAAGGCGCAACCAGTAGCCTATATTGCTAGGGTACATCCAGTAGCCCATAGCGCTATGGCACAACCCAAGCAATCAGTTGTTCAGGACCAGTCTGCTGCTCTGGCGCAACCTAAGGGAACTAGTCTTTTGGCTATTCCCTCTTTCAATTCTCCAGTTCTGAACTTGGAGAAACAATATTCTAATGCCAAAGCTAGACAGAACAAAGGGAAGGGTCCTTTGACATTTCCTTAATTGGTGCAACATGTGCCTAAAGTGGCCCCATAACAAAACAGAGGGAAACGCTTCTTAGCTAACCCTCTACAAAATAAAGGAAAGTACCCTTTGGTCTTTTCTCAAACTTCACTAGTCTATGACTCAGAGGAAGATATATTAGATTATATTCCTTTAAACAGAGGTCTTCAGATCTCTTCCATGAGAAAGAATACTGATCAAAGAGGCATCTTGCCTATCCCTATGGGGTCTGGTCAAGATCTTCCAACCTTGCAAATTTCAAGATCTAAGCAAGGAAAATTGATGGTATCACAAACAGAGACACCTGGAGCAGAATTTTTTGATATACGTGCTTATCTCAATAGGCGTCAATCAGTATCAACTTTGGTGAAATGCAAGAACCCTATGCCAAAGGCCAATCTATACCAGAAACCAAAGTTTGAAAAGAAAGACCCAATCACTTATGCTAATGAGTTAAGTACCTCTTTGTACACTCAGGGAACTAAACATCTGAAGAATAGGAGGCATGTTCCTAACATCATTAAGGAATATATTTCTCCGACTTCTTCTCGTCATGTAATGGTAACTGATCTCCGGGAACATCTTACACAAAGACGGGAGATCGCAGGGATGTCTCCTTCACCGCTAAATCACTCTTCAGATTGCCACTGTCTTCATGAAGTGGTCATCAAGTATTGTTGCCAATCAGCTAAACGATCTGTCTTCGATCGTCTGAACTATGTTTTAACTCCTGAACCTATAATAGAAGATGAAGACGAGTTGTTATATGCTTCTGTCAACATAACTTCCCAAGGCACTGGGGTTGGAAATATCCAAGACGTAATGCGTCCCGTAATCCCAGTCAGCAATACTTAGAACGGATTCATGCATCCAGTGAAGGGGTCTTTCTATACACCAGATCAAGAAGTCAAAATTTGAACCAAGGTGTCTTTAATCAAGAAGATCTCCCCATCGCTCATATAGGAGAAGACTACTTATCTGAGTTTGATACAGATAGTGAAAGTTCTGAACAAACTATCTCGTCAATAGTAGCAAGAGAAGTGATGGCATATACCATTACAGAAGATCAAGATGCCTCTACTTCAGCCTGTCAGGAGCAACAAATTGTTGCACTAGAGGACAAATTGAAGACCATAGCTGAAATGGTCGCAAGTATGCACACTATAATCGTGGCCCAACATGTAGTACCACCGGTTATAAACCCTGCTACATATCTTAAGCTTATAGAATCTACTGTGCCTGTTAATGTTAGTCTGGGGGTACCACCTCCTCATGTTGCTTCTATACCAATTCAAGCTGATCCCAGTCAGTCTGGTGCTGGGGGTGATAATTGTCACGTTGTTCCTCCTCCCAACAATTCTAACCAGCCTATCAATTCCCAAACATCAGGAGATACTAATGAGGTTGTGAAACTCTTACGCACTTAATTTGAGGCCTTCAAGCAGAAAGATAGCCTACAAAGACTTGGCATAAAATAACCGTATCCTACAGAATGGAAGGAGGTTCCATTTCCTATTAAATACAAGCTTCCAACCATTATACTGTTTGATGGCAGCACTTCTCCAAGTCAGTACATCAATCATTTTGAAGTGATGACTGACCAATTATAGCCAAATGATGCTCTCCTTACCAGAGTGTTCGTCGGTTGTTTAGCCGACACAGCATATGACTGATATCGTAGTTTGCCAGATGGCTGCATAACTTTTTTTGATGGTTTCAAGCAAATGTTCTTGGAACAGTTTTATGAGGGAGTCAACGACATGACGATGTCTGCCCTTATTAAGATCAAACAAATACACAATAAATCCACAGAGAGTTTCATTGAAAGATTCTGCCGAGAGGCACTTAAAATACCTTTAGGAACTCCATCTGTTGTAACAATAGACACCTGCAAATCAAAATTTTTGCCTTATCAGTATGTGGATGGGATCTACGCAATTCCAGGATTGGCCTTCTTTCATTGTGAATGCCAAGGCGGCAGAAGTTAGTGCCGAAAAGTTCAAACAGTTTGGAGATCAAATGACTCATCCTAACCAAGATGAACATTCTACACCCGGGGTAATAATCGCCAGAATAACCGTAAGGGTAAAGTAACATTGGCCATCAATCTCAAGGGCAAGAAGTCATTGGCTGTTAATGTTGCTCAGACAGCACCTACTCCATCAGCACCACCATAGAAAATACCTCGTCCAAAAGAAGAGTATTCTTTCGATGAAGATGATACTTTGAGCATCTTCGATTGCTTAATTAAAATTAATAAGCTTCAATTGTCGGAGGCAAAACGGCCAGAAGAAGTAGATAAAACTGATCACCCTAAATACTGTGTTTATCACAGATTTATAGGGCATCCAACCAGAGCATGCTACGTGTTCAAAGGCAAAATCCAGGAGATGGTCAACTCTGGATCAATTACTCTTCAGCAGGATGAGAAGACAGTGACTGCTAATGTTATTTCTCTACAATTTGGTGACTTTCCACCACAACTTGTGCAAGATGGTGTTGTCCCCATTCCAAAGGCTACTCTCGAGATCATGAATCTCCCACCTCCTCAAAATGAGGGTCTTGTTCCACTATCAACTGACAGAGGAGAGATTATGTGGATTCACCCAGATCTGGAAGCAGATTTTGAAACGCCTTTCTCTTCTAAGCAAAAAAAGCACTCCAAATCTAAATCTAAGAACTGCAACATAGTATCCTTTGAACCAGTAGCAGAAGAAGAAATTCTAATTGGCACTAGATCTGGGAAACCCTATCTTCGAGAATATTTCGAAACTCAAGAGAATTCTGCCCCATCTCCTGATGCTCCTCCTACATCATCTTCTCCTGCTGAGAATATACCATCTACATCCCTGTCGGTGATTGAACCAACTCCTCATAAACCGTCATCAGCAGACAAGGAAAAACAACCTGTCCGTTTTGATAAAGCATTAAAGAAATCCTCATCTCTTGGAATTGAAAAGCTATATAATTTTGACATATTGGCTCAATTAGCCAATACTCCAGCAAGATTGTAAATCTTTGAACTCTTACGTCTCTCAAAAGAACCTCGAGAGATGTTAAGTGAAGCTTTGATGCAGGCTGATGCTTGTCTTACTCTTCTCAAAAAGCCTGAAAAGGGGCCAGTCAGCTGCGCACATTGTCATAGTGTATTTGAATTAATGCCCAATATTAATTTTATACAAGATGACATGTTGTTAGAAGACAATCGTCATGATCGTCCTCTCTATTTTACGGGGTATGTGGATGCCATGAAAGTTGATCGTATTCTGATTGACCCAGGGTCTGCGCTTAGTATCATACCGAAGTCTTTGTTAGATGCTTTGAAGATCCCAGTACATAATCTTTCTACAACTATCACAACCATCTTGGGGTTCAATCAAGGAAGAAGTGAACCTTTGGAGAAGATACGCCTGAAACTTCAAATTGGCAATCTTCGTACAAAGGTGACTTTTTATGTAATTGACAATCATGGCTCATACAATGCTTTGTTAGGAAGACCATTCCTCCATGAACACAATATTGTACCTTCTACTCTCCACCAATGTTTCAAATATGTTGATGGTAATGGAGAAGTCCAGAAAGAGGTTGCAGATCAGAATCCTTTCAAAGGAGTTGAAGCATACTGCAACAATTTTCACATGTAGGTACTGGAAATGGACACAGATGAAGAACAGAAAGGTATACCAAATGATACTCTGGTGATCCCAGTCAAAGGGTATACTTTCTGTCCTCAGTCTTCCAAACCACTGACTATCTATCTTCCTTCCCACGAGAAGCAGCCTATTGGTGATAGTCAGAAACAAAGGGAGCTCACCTCTTCTGAGTCGCTTGTAATCGACCTTCGTCGTAAAAAGCCCCCTTCTCCTTTTCGCTCTTCTTCTCCCCCTTTTATCATCAATCTGACTAAGCCTGCTAAGGCTAAAGGTCCTGTTGTAAATGATGGTATAAAAATCAATAAAGCATCTCCTTTGTAGTATATTGATGTCTCTTACTATACTCAATGTTATTTTGATATGCTAGATGGCTTTAAACCACTTACAATAGGAGTCGTGTCATCTCTACGAAATGTAGTATCATTGGATTCAATACAAGAGTCATACTTCTTAGTACCGTCTCGAAAGAAAGATGAAAGGCCCATAATTTTTAATAAAAGAGAAGAACAAAAAGTCATGCTCTATAATGATAATAGAGATGATACAGGAAGACTACAATTACGTCGCTATAGTCCACAATCTAAAGCAATCATCCGTAAAATGGGCTATGATTTCAGAATAGGCCTCAATAGCGACAAAGGGAGACGAACTCCCCTTCATATTTCTGTTCCAAAAGGAAAATAACAACAATATCACAGTAAATCGAAGCAGGGATGAGGGTATTCTTCACCACTTCCGACTCCAGAACCTTCCGAATTTGACGAAGAAGAACGATCTAACTCTTCTGATTCCATCTCATGGGATTCTGATACCAGCGTTGGTCATGTTCATCGGATAACAGTATCTTCTAACATGGTGTCTGCCGAATTCTCAGAAGATGATGAAGATGATATTGAAGAAGCTCCTAAAGTGGACCCTTGGGCACAAATGATGGATAATCAGTGGGAACTTTGTTTTGAACAACGAGAACCACCTACTGAGGATCAACTAGTCCAAATCAATATTGGAGAGGAGGGCGTATCACGACCAATCTTCATTAGCAAGAATCTCTCTGAGAATGATAAACAAGAATTAATTTACCTTATTCGTGAATATATTGATGTCTTCGCCTGGAGTTATGAAGATATTCCAGGATTAGATCCTCAAGTTGTAACTCATAAGCTTAATATCCTGCCAAATGCTAAGCTAGTCAAACAACAGCAACGGCGATTCAAGCCTGAAATAATGGATGCAATTGATGATGAAATCAAAAAGGTTATATCTTGCGATTTTATCAGAGAAGAACAGCATCCTGACTGGATAGCTAACGTTGTACCAGTTTTGAAAAAGACCAAAAAGGTTCGAGTTTGCATAGAATTTCGGAATCTCAATGATGCTTGCCCTAAAAATGAATTCCCTCTCCCAATTACTGATGACATGATCGACAATACATGTGGATTCGAACGAATCTCTTTCATGGATGGGTTTTTTGGATATAATCAAATTCGGATGAATCCTGAAGATGAAAAATATACTTCATTTCGTACTCCTTGTGGAGTATACTGTTATACAGTCATGCCATTTGGTCTTAAGAATGCAGGTACAACTTACCAGCGGGCTATGAGTACTATCTTTCGAGATCATTTACGAAAGACTGTCGAATGCTATGTTGACGATATTGTTGTCAAAAGTCGTCTGAAGGAAGATCACATTCAAGATTAAAGAACTATCTAATGCGCTAGCATCTTTTTCTCGAAAACCGAAGTGATTGTTCATTCATTCACTTTCTTTGACTTATCATTTCAAGTAATATGAATTCACGTCCTCCATACCTCTAAATTCTGATTATTTATATCAGCAACTTGTCACGTCCTTATTACCTCTGATAAAGTTGTCTATTGAAATAATAGTATTGCTAAATTTTATATTCTGCCACGTCCACATTACCTCTGAGAAGATATAATAAATATTACTATTTTCTAAATCGAGAAATATATCATGTCTAGTACCTCTGAATATATTTTTCTATTCTATTACTTATATCTGTAACAAGATATGCAACAAGTAAAAGAACCACATAAAAAGTCTTTACTATTTCTTTTTGCAAAAAAAGGAAAAAAAAGTACATTGTAATAAAAGAAAGAGACAACAAAATTTGTCCATTTTATTTCGAAGGATAGGTGATAAGTTCTGCAATTTGTTTTTTCAGAACTTGAATTCTTTCGTCACGAGAACCTAGTACTCTCTGTCGAGCTTCAACTCTTCCTGATTCAGGATCAAAAGGTTGTGGAGCAGCTGTCTGACGTATTAGCTCTTCATTCTGAAGACGTTCAAATTCTTCTTTCTGATGCTTCAGAGATTCCACTTGAGTAACAGCAGCTTGGTGCAACTGGTTTTTTTGTTCTAAGCTCTACGTAATAGTTTGGAGTTCTGCTTGAAGCTGAGCAATTTTAGATGTCTAACTCGGCAATAACAGCTGCATCAGAGATTTGGATGTCTAACTCGGAGGATTGTCTAGTGAAAGCCAACAAAAATGCTTTAAAATTGGTTTTACTAATTGCTGCTTCTCGAGCCATAATATTATATTCCATATCTATTAATTGCTCGATGTCTCCTCTTTTTATCTCCTTATAAGCTTTAATCGAGCTCTCCAACTCATCCAAAATATGTTCCAAAAATGTAGCCTGAGCATCGTCCCCTTGCTTCGGATACCCCCAATCAAAAATGTAGAGGGAGTTCTGATAGTGCTGAAAGGGACATCCTCTCTTTCCATCACTCTATAAACTAGGGGTTCCAGAGATGTAAAAAAAACTCTCGTAAAGGAGGCCACCACAAACTTGCTAGTTGCCATGGCTCCTGGAGTGGCTACTATGTCTGCTGAAATTTTCACAGTTTCAGCAGAGGCACTTCATCTTGAGCACTAATATGAGAAAAGCTTTCCTCCCATGCTACAGTTCCAGTAGGTTCTTCTGCAAATCACGTATGTCATTTATGTTAGTCACATATATTGTTAAAGGTGCTACGACAATTTGATCATCCTTAGAAATTTACCTGAGCTGGGTACATTACGAGGAGTCTCAACAGCTTTAACTGTCACGGAATGAAGCTTCGACAGAGTTTCTGTAGACATAGCTTGACTACTGCCAGCTCCTAATTCAGTTTGAGGTGGCAGAATAAGTGGAGTTTGATCCTCTAATTCTGCTTTCGTCCCTGGCATCTCAGGCTTCTCAGCGATTATGGGTTCATCGATCTCAGGAGGATTAATATGTTCCTCGTCGATACCCACATTCTCTTCATCTTTAGCAGTTGAAGGCTCTTCGTCAGCTGTATGTTCTTGAGGTGATGGTGCACTTACTAACGTTTGTTTTTCTTTAGTGATGCTATTCCAATCATCATCATAGGTTTCATCATCAAAATCACAATCGGCCAAGGCGTCAATCATTGCCTCTTCCGAATGAGTAGATACTTGAGCTTGTGGAGTATCTTGTGGAGGCAAATCCTGCTTTAGAGAGGAGGCTTCTGGACTTATGGGAGTTGGAGATGGAATTGTTATCCCCGTCGCAGCAAGTACATTGGTGGAAACATTTACTGTCATGAGGGTAATAGGAGGTTGGATATCTGCTGGAGTAACCAATATAAAGAAAGAAGATCAATTTAAATATATATATTTAATAAGAATTGATATATATTAAGATATATCACAATTTCAATATTACCTTCTTAAGATGGTTCTTCTTCAGTAATTATCAATTTTCTTCTAACTTCTTTGGGTATTGATACGTCTGGCTCTGCAACAGCTTCAGTACGATCACTCTCCGGATCAATCAAAGAAGTAGAAGTTCCTCCTTCTATAATTTTCTACTGCTTCTGAATAGAAGAAGGGGTAATGCCCTTCTCTCCAGAGGAAGAACTGAGAAGCAGCTGTTTTGATTGAGAACGAGTTGTTCTCATAGTCACTGGTTCATTGATAACTAGTGACGTTCTTTTCTTTTTCTCTGGAGCCCTTGGAGAATCGGGTCTATTATCTTGCTGAAGAGGCGCTGCCGTCTCCTTAGTCTTTCTCTTCTTCAAACCCTTAATAGGGGATTTTTCTTTCCTGACCTTGATAGACACATCCAAAGGATCTTGCACCTGATCAGCATAGTTCATTAAAATTGATGCCTCCAATGGTGCATCCGCAGGATCCTTGTCTTCTACATCCCGGAAAGACTGAAGAGTATGTTTTCCTTGTTTGGATCTCCTTTCAGTTGCAATGCTATGTATAGGATGGAAGTTTTCAGCAAATGTATTTGCTGAAGTATAGAAGTTTGTGTATGTTTATAACATACGCGGGCCTTGTGCAAGATTATTGGGCATAGAAAATATAGCCTTTGTGCCCCGGGCGTTGAAATAACTCCACGCTCTAGCTCCATCAATAAGGTAACCCTTGGCCTGCAGGCACGTAGTGGCATTACCTACATGAAGTTGGTCATATCCGAACTACCATGTAAATCTACTCGACAAGTGTCACGACCCACATCCGGATATACGGTACAAATACGTGGGCCACGCCCAGCCTACGCCGCAGTATCGACGATAGAACGTTGTCTAGTACCCAATAAATATATACTACATCTAGAAGGTCCATGAACTACAAATGTACTCAATCATAATCTAACATCTAAAGAAGATAAGATAGGAAAGACAACTAAGGCACAAGAACAATTAGAAACTACCAGAAGGAATCATAAGACATGAAAATAAAGAAGGAAAAACAAGACAAACTAAGGATAACTACCAGGCAACTCACATAGAAGAATAGTGAGATCCTCCTCAGCTAGCAACATCATGAAGTCCAATAATGGCATAACAACTCCTAAAATATTATCAACGTATCCAGTCAGGATAGGAACGAGTACATAAGCTAACAACAGTTTTATAGTATTGACAAATGCTGTAAGAGACAATCATAATGGAATACAAGATGATATATCAAGACTGTAAGTAAAACAGGGTATATAAACTGGAAATCATGTCAAGGTGAATCATACAGAAAAAGTAAGCTGAACTGTAATATGTAACTGATGTAATAAATGTAAAATGTTCCTCGAATATTATAGCATAATGTGATCGGTAAGGGTCAAGATCAGGCTTCCAACCGACCGGCTACAAGTACGTGGACTCGGCCCGGCCGGAATGGCAAGCTATGGAATAAGTAGTAGCACAGGTCAGGCTATACCCATCGTGAGGTGAGGGTATAGCTATGATACAAGTAGTAACTCAAGATGGGCATTGATCACACTATCTATAAAATTCTCCATTCCCGAGTAGTATATAGATCCGGACATAGCACGTCATGACACGGGATTCCCTAAGAGGGTAGCTACTCCCTCTCAGGAATCGGTGTCTATATAAGTATAGGAAATAAGACAGGAAATGTACCAATATACCAAGAAAGTCCAGGAATAACATCCCATGCCAGGATCCGACGTATACTAGTCCGTGTACCATCGTGACGAGAATCAAGTAAAACACTATAACTGAATCGGATACAGAAAATATCAAGACAAGAAACTACTATCAGAGAATGTACTCGCCTGAGATCTGGTGGAATATGTCAACTGTGTAATCTGGCTCAAAATGAAATCACAGACCTAAAGATGAGATATATAAGCTAATTAAGGTTCAACTGTGTTAGGCATGATTAATCTAGGTCAATTTCAGTCCACTAAGTCAAACTAGGTCACACTGAGTCATACTAGGTCAAACTAGGTCACAGGAAGTCAAACCAAGTCAAACTAGGTTAAACTGGATCAAAGGTTGACTTATAGTTGACTTTTGGTTAACTGGTCAACTCTGGTCAACTCTAGGTTAAACTAGGTCAAATGTTGACTCTACTTCAACGTTCAGTCAAAGTAGTCAACCATGGTCAAACAGGATCAAGGCTAGTCTCTATAAACATCTACAGGGTCAACACATTCAATTTCAGTGGTTGTAAAATCACTGGAATTGATGGATCTCAAAATATAACAAAAGGAGAAAGATTATAATAATAGAGTGAAAACCTACAAATGTTGTCGGATGGTGAAACAATCATCACCAACGTGTCCAGAATGGTCAAATTAGCTAGGATAGCCTATCCATAAGTCCAATTTGAACACAGGAGCAAAAAGGTAATTTCGGGTCAAAATGGTATCCGTGTCGGACCCACTTAGTACCGAAAAATATGCCAAAATAAGTGCACTAAACCTAACAAATTATATGTCCACGAATCTAGAATGACGATACGAACTCAACGGTATATCCGAAATTGGATTCCGATGACCCGATCTCAGATTGGTCCGTTGACCCGGATATTGGAATCCGATTTGCATGGAAAAGTGGGTCAGAGCCAATGTCCTCAAAATCCAGCAAATTATATGTTAACGAGTCCAGAATGACGATACAAACCCAACGGTATAGCCGAAATTGGATTCCGATGAGGCGATCTCAAAATGACCTGTTGATCCGGATATTGGTATTCGACTTGCACCGAAATACGTGTCAGAACCAATGTCCACTAAAACCTAGTAAATTACATGTTAACGAGTCCAGAATGACGATACGAACCCAACGGTATATCCGAAATTGAATTTCGATGAGCCGATCTCAAAATAACTCGTTGACCCGGATATTGGTATCCGACTTGCACCAAAATATGTGCCGAAACCAATGTCCACTAAAACCTAGCAAATTGTATGTCAACGAGTCCAGAATGACGATACGAACTCAACGGTATATCCGGAATTGGATTCCGATGAGCCGGCGTCAAAAAGTCTCGTTGATCCGAACTGTGGGGCCTGTTTTGCACCGAAATACGTGCCCGGGACCACATCCTTCAAATCCAGTAAACTTTATATAAAAATGTGCCAGAACGACGCCACGAGTCTACTAGTGGTGTAAGAAATTGAATCCGAAGTCCCGTGTTCAAAAATAGAATTTTACAACTTGAAAATTATGAACTCGGACGGCCAACTTTGGCGTCGAATTCAACCAACCAAACATGCTCACAATGAAACAAAACTTAAGGGACAGAAAGAGGGTTATACCAGCTGCGCATAGGAACTGGTAGCATGCCAAACGAATCTACGATGATGGAGTTATGAGTCGACGAAGTTGGCTCCACAAATTTGTCCAAAAATAACACAATTTAAAGCGTCAACTTGGTGGCCGGTTTTGATCTATCAAACGACAAAATTAACGGACAAAACTTGAGAGGATGAAGAGGTATATACCGAGATTGAGACAGAAGAAATGGTTCGACGATCCAACAGTCAAATTTCTCGAAAAATGTGCACGTGAAGGTGGAGTGGCGAGCATGCGACTCTTTGATTTGGCCAGAGCTTGGTACCAGGAGGACCCCCAGTTAGCTGAGCCTCAGGTTTCTTGGACAGATTTCATAAATCTTTTCAAGAAGAAGTTTTTCCCCGATGTGGAGCAGGATGAGCTTCAGATGCAGTTCGAGGCGCTGCAGCAGCGGACCATGACAGTGGCGGAGTACGTATCAGAGTTCACCCGACTCAGCAGGTTCGCAAAAAACCTAGTCGATACGTCAGAGGAGAGGGTTTTGAGGTTCAAGAAAGGCCTCACCAGAGAGCTACGGCACGCAGTGGCGATCAGCCAGGCGACTACTTACTCGAGCATCCTCAAGATCGCTCAGGCAGTTGAGAAGAAGATGGACCCGAGGCCCAAGAGGGATAGGGACATCGGTAGCAGCAGTTACCAGGCACCGGCGAAGAGGGTGCATATACAGACTCAGACAAGGCCAGTTCAGCAGACAGCAGTTTAGCACCGTCCAGCCAGATTTTATGCAGATCTGCCACAGAGACAGTAGTTGGCAGTCACTTGCAACTACTGTCATCGTCCAGGACATTATTACGATGAATATCGCAAGAGACTGAGGCTTTGCTTGTTCTGTGGATCACCTGCTCACCAGGTCATAGATTGTTCAGAAGCCGCTGAAGGACAAGCACGAGGTGCACCGGGATCCCCGCAGGAGGACTTACCTATTCATGTCCAGCAGTCGCAGGAAGACCAGCCAGAGGGGCGAGTCTACCTTATGACAGCCGAGGAAGTGGAGACCATCCCGATCCCGGACGAGTACTGACGACCGGGGACACTTGTGATCATTACCTTTCTTGATGTTCTTTTTAGCATTTTCTTGTTGTTTCTTCATTCGAGACTTGTTTTACAGTCTCCTTATCTTACTGTTGTTTCATAGTACCTAGTATCTACTTGTTGACAGTTGATTATCGCTTGGTATCCAATAAATTTGTTTCTAAGAACATATACTACTCCTATCTATCATGATTTAAAATTTTCACAAAACTCCCTTGAAACTTCTGGATAAGGTTGAGAAAATATTTGACAACCTACTATGACCTGGATTATGGAGGCCGTGAGTCCATTGCAGCTAGCTGTACACTGGCGAGGCAGGGGCTCTAAGTCAAAGTAATTACGGGTATTCTCAGGTTCTCAGATATTATTGAAACTAAGTCCTAAATTTATTTCATATCGGATAAAGTTGACAAAATATTGCGGTAATCTAGTACTATCGAGAGCATGGAACCGAAAGCTCACTGCAGCCAGATGCATACTGGCGGCGCAGGAACGGTAGGAAAAGTAATTTCAGATAGGAAGATTTTTGGGTACTATGGAGACTATTATCCCTTGATTTCATTTCTGTGACTATCACCTAACACCACTTTAAATCGTACTAATTTCCAAAATTTTGTACCTGAACATTTTTGTGACTAAATTGTCCTGGAATTTCGTGGACAAAATTTTTCTAACAGGGGTAGATTTGTAACCCCGTTTTTTCGATTTTTTTTTGAAATTTTGTATTTTCTGGGATTTATAATTTAGCCATATTTTATTTTATGGTTTGTTTACGAGAATGTTTATTTGATTTACCTATTGTTATAATACAATTTTCTAAATGGATATTAATTTAGAGCAATTTGAATTTGGTTTCAAAAATTTAGTTTTCCCTCCATTTTTAACAACCCATAACTTATAACCAATTTATAACTGAATTTATTTGTATTTTTGCAATTTGTGAAAAGTAGAGGGACTTCTGTGATTGATTTTATTTGGTGGAAGGGCTTAAATGGAAATATTTCCTTTTATTGGGTTTTTCTCTAAAAAAACTAGTCTTCTCTATTTAATTTCTTTCTCTCTCTCCTCACATTTCCAGTTTCATTTTCTTTCCTCTGTTAGAAATCGAACAGGGAATTCCACCCCCAAACTTCGACCTAACCCTAGTTTTCTTCACCGGCGGATCCTGACGGTGGCGAAGGCGACCAACCTTCTTCGTTCTCCGGCGGCATCCACTGACGGCGATCAAGTGACGTCGGTGCATCATTTCCCTACGACAGCGACATCTTCTCCGAACAGCGGCGGCGCTCCGTTCATTTCGAGCGGTGCCTCAGACTTCTCGTACAACTAAGACGACAGTGAGATCTGGATCGAAGCCTTGTCGAGTTTTCTCTCCGACAATATTCGTTTTCCTCGGTGATCTATGACAGATTGATAGTCCTCCGATCGTGCGACCACTGCGTTCCCGATGGCTCTCTTCTTCCTCTCGACGACACGGCAAATCGATCAACGAACTCGATCTAGAGGATCGCTGGAGTTCATTGTTGCTCGGTTCGATTAGCACGAGGAACACGGGAAGACCTAGCTGCTGGTAAGCGTTGACCCATCTCCTTTCGATTCTTGATCTTGATGAGTTCGTGAAGTTTTTGAAATCGATTATGTATTCTGAATTGCTTCCCTATGCGTGTTCGGTTGTTTGGTGAATGTGCAGTAAATCGTTAGGAATTCAAGAATTCGTGTCCGAGCTTTGATTTGTGTCTCGTTTCTGTATTTGATCCCTCAGTGTTGGACAGTTTTGGACACAAATTTTTGTGTTGCTCGACACAGGTAACACTCTCCACTTCTTAAATTTGGATCTGATTGCTATGACTTTTCTTGATTGGGTGAATTACTGGACAGGGTCTGGTTGTGGGATTATAGATTTGTTCGTGTCCAGATTGTTGTGTCAGTGTCAAGTGCAAAAAAATAGGGATTGCCTGGGTGTGAGAGTCTAGGTTTGATCGTGTTCAGTTAGCTCGGTTCAGTGCTCGTGTCCGACGGGTGGGGGTGTCCAGCTTGGTCGTGTCCAAGTCTTTGTTCGTGTCCAAGGGACTGTCGTACAAAGACGGGATAGAAACTCTGTACCTGGTTAGGACCAGCATGCTTGGAGGAGCATTGGGTTTATGAGCATATGAACTTTCGATTTGAATTTTTTTAGCTTGTTTTGATTTGAATGTTTTCACATTGGTTTTGATTTGTATGTCTTGATTAACATATAATTTGGATGTATAACTGGACTCTCGATTTCAAGTTTTTTTAATATAAACTGAATGGCTATTGAACCATTATTTTATAGTTCTCTCTCAACTTGGGAATGTCTGTTGGGCAGGATGCATATCCGAATTTGTTTCTTTAAATAAACCAATTTTCAACGTGGGAAACCTGTTGGAAATTAGATTGTAAGGAGGTTGAGTTTATGTTGGACTTGGTTAGTTCATAATATATTTTCCTGGAATCAATCCTTGTATATTTTCTTTGATTCGATTTTATGAGTTTAGTTGTTAATATTTTGGATATGAGGGGATCTGGGCAATAAGTTGGATGTTCCAACGAACTTTCAATATTGCATTGTTATTTGAACGTCGGAATTATTAGTGTTGTGGAGTTTTGTTTGTAACTGCCTGTTTTCAAAATCAAGGGTAATTTTGTCATTTCTCAGTTTTCCATAATTTTGGTGAATTTTAAATAAATTTAATACTATTTAAATTGGTGTATTGTGATTTTGGTATTTTGCTAGTACAACCCTAGAAACTGTTTAGCTTAGAGACTAACCATGACTACGGAGACCTAACCAAGAGTTTAGATTAGCAAATTTCCATTTTCTAGGTTAAGGGTATTTTGGTCATTTGGTGACTTTTGAATTAATATGGATTTTGGCCTTTTGGTAATGTGCTAATTGATAGATTAGGCCTTAACCTAGAATTTCCCTAATCTAGATGTTAACCTTGATCCTAGAGATTAGATTAGAAATATCCACTTAATGACAAGGTTAGTAATATCTAGATATTTCATAGTAGGATATTTACCATTGAGATATTTGTGAAAAAGACAGCCTTATGACTAATTGAACCAATAGAAAGGCTTGGAATTGGGTGGACAAGTCTTAGCCATCCATCTACATCTAAACCCTAACCCTAGGCTGCCATAAGGAGCCTCTCTCCCCCCCCCATTTAAACACTTAATGACACCCCCTTGCCTCCTTCTTTGAACATACAAAACCCTAGTTTAGTGTTCTTCTCCAAATCACACTATTTCATCAAATCAAGTCCAAATTGAACTTAGTCTTTTGCATTGGACTCCCCTACAGTAGTAGAAGCTATTGTAGGATAGCTAGCAAGGGTTTGAAAGCTTCGGGACCGTTGCAAATCGAGGAAGACATCGATACTAGGCCCTTTATATTGAGATTCTAACTCTCAATAGGTAAACCTATCTACACCTATTGAAATCATGATTTTTCTTCATAGATGCATTCATTTAGGGTTTCCCTAGGTGTAGCCCATGTTTGGTAGGATTTTGTGTCTGTTCGATATCCGTATCGGACACGTATCGGTGTTTTTAATTAGGTGTTTGGTAAAATGTCTCAATGGATTGAATTTTAACCAATTTCAAAACAAATTTCAGATTTGGGTAGCCTAATAGGTGGGGATTCAATTTGTAGATGATTGAGTTGATTTTTGGGTGATTTGGATACTGTTATTGGACACGGGGACTCAGCACGACACTATCGTGCAGTATCCTGCTGCTCGGGTGTCCTAGGGGATACGACACGGCACTCCGACACATGAAAATTGGTGTGTGGGTGCGGGCAATCACTGACATTAAGCACACAAAATTTTAGGAGATATTATCGAGTATTTTAGAAGAAAACCCGACTGCACTGTCTCGACCACACGTACACACGCATGCACATGAGCCACTGATACGCGTTCCAAACGCGGACACGAGGATACTTAGACACGATTCAGGCTACCCTAACCCTAGACCTAGACCTAGGCTACCCACTCGACACCACCACTTGGTGTCTTGGTGGACACACGTGTCCCTAAATGAGCCGATATGCGTGCACGAGCCAGTACACTACACTGTCTCTGGCACCAATTCGACCAGGTGCTGGGACACACGGCGGACACGTTTGTGACACTGAGAAGACATGAATAGACCCCCACCTAGGTTAGCATGTATTTCCCCCTTGTTTTCGAATTGATTGATTAGGATTTCCAATGGTTTTGGTTCGAAATTCTAACTGTCTGATACATGTTGTTTGTTATTCAAAAATGAGAAAAAGGGTGTTAAATTCAAATTAAGGATTCAGTTGAGTTTTAAATATTTTGCCTGGGTTTAGATAGCTTCGAAAAGATTTTGTTTCATGGGTTGTTGGGTTTTCAATTTGGTTTCGAGTTTGGTTTCCAATTTTTTTTCATGATTTGTATTAGGATTTCTTGATACTTGTTTCAATATTAAGTTCCAGTTTGTACATGAATGTATGTTAGTTATTAGGATTAGTTTCAAAGTTACTGATATATATTGGTTTAAATTGGCTTAGTTGTAGGTAAATCAAATCTGAATATATACGTTAATTTTAGTTTTAGGAATGTAACTTGGTATATTTTGAGTATAGGTATATAGATAGGTAGTTGAGTGAGAGTGTGATTAAGGAATGAATGAATGTTTGAATAGATGAATGAGTGACAATGAAATGGATTGAATTGAAATGAGATAGAATGACTGAAGGAATTGAATTAAAAAAGGAAGAAGAATAGACTGCAGGAGCAGCAGCTGGGTTAGGGTGTCACTTCTCGATCCTGATACACGTATTTTTCATGGATTCCGTGTACGGTATCCGAATTTAGCATGTGTATTTTCTGTATGTTATTTATTAAAGGTTGCATGAAGCTCTTAGGCTTGTGATTAGTGGAGTGGATAGAGATTAGTGGTTAGGGATTAGGGTTTTCTTAAACCAACCCAACCCCTATTTAATATCTCTTTCTCACTCTCTCTCTTCATTCACTCCTCCATTTATTTTTCTCAACCACCACTCCATAGGCAAGTACACCTTGCTCAGAAGTGGAGATTAGCATTTTTCCATTCTTGATTTTCTTGCTATTATTTATCTATAATGTTCTTCTCTTCATTCTCTACAAGTTTAGTTCTTGAAGTCTTTGATTTTAATGGCAAGATTTGTGTAGATCTAAGTTCCTAAAATCTAGGGTTTCATGGGTTTTCATGGTTTTGATCTATCAAACTTGGCTATTTTCGAAAACCAATGGTCCTATGTTGTAGGAATTTTGATTCTACACAGTTTTGACCTTTGTAAAGTTAGATTTCGACCTGTTTGGAGGAAGTTATGACCGAAGCAACATTTGGGTTCTCCGTGGTTCGCCTACGCAGGCTCTGGCAGGGAAGATGAGCAGTTCCCAGCCGCAAGAGCAAAGCAGCCGTATGAGCATTGCAGCCGCATGCGCCCCTTTCTTTCGGGCCACATATGCATGACTTTTTCCAGCCGCATGCGCCGGCATTTTTCCAGCCGCATGAGTCATGGCCGCATGTTCCTTGTGTATTATTCTTCATTTCTAGTCTGACTACCTATGTGAAGGCTGGATGATCCTATGTGTGTACAACGATACAACCTATGTGAGCATCGAGGTGCTATCCTACGCGCTAAGTGTTCCTTCGTGAAACCTGCCAGTACTCCCAAGAGTCCAGCATTTATATAGTAATGGTCGTTGGCAATGACGTGGTATGTGTTGTGTGTTGTATTACACCAAGAAGGGAAAAAACATACGTACGAATCCTTGAGCCAGTACGGATCCCTTCTTGGAGTACTCGTACGATGTACGACATCTAAGGAAGTCAACATGTGACCATGACATGTGAACTCTGAGGATAACCTAGGGATTAACTAGGCAACTAACTTAGTAGATGCATTGGGTGGGACGAATCCTGAGATCGTGCCATACTAGCCACCCCAGGTCCCGTCCTGACATGCCGGGTTGGCCACCACGGATATGGTTTCATTCGCCTATAGCGAATAGCTATATCCGACTCCTACGAGCTATGTGTTAAACGTCTTAGCGCGGTAGCCCTTCAGGGGACTGGTGCATCATCAAAGTGTTATAAGTCTTATGGTTTGGCTAGCCCTGCTGGGTTGACACGATCTGAGGATTCCTTTTAATCAGTATAACGGGGATAACTCCGCCAAATATAGAAAGTTGCAGGAATGAATGGCCGCTTGAAAAACGACTTGACTGTGCTTGGGCCTTCCGCTAGTAGCCGAGGGACACGGACTGTCATGGTGCGTGGTCCAACCCATGTCCTTGTTTGGTTGTTGGATTGGTCTATCGTGCTAGGACAGGCTGTGGACCAAGGTTACGACCGGAAGCTTACTATTATTATTATTTTATGACTGGGTTTTATCTCACTCTTTTGTGCTCCCTTGTGGTACTTGCTATTTCGGGGCTGACCCGGCTGGTTTTGTTTGGCCAGATCGCGTAGCAGAGTCTGAGGATCCGACTTTCTTCCCTGACGTCAATGGTGTATACTAGGAGCATAATTGGCGGGGGACTCGAGTGGGTTCTTCTCCACCACTCTTGTATCTTTAATTATGTCCTGGCGTTTAGCCACCGGCACCTGTTTAGCTGGCTAATCTAGACATTTTATCTTTTGCACAATTGTAATTAAATCAGACTGCAGCTGAATACAATTATGTATCTTTGACTCTCTGGGCTAGCTGTCTTATAAAGCTAGAACCCCATGATCATTTTGATGAAGCATCAGGGACGCCTTACTGCTTTATCTTATATGTTCATTAATTGATGTTTTCTTGCTTTAAATGATTGAGATATAGATGTTCTGTGTGACCATAGGTGACTTGAATGTAGCATACACTCCCTTGTCTTTTGATAGCTACGATCGCCGTATGACGTTTGAATACCTCATATGGAGTAGCTGGCCTAGTTCGTCTCCGTATTTTGGTACTGGGGCGTGACAAGGTTTTATTGGTAGCCCATACAGGTCTGACTTTTCAGACTTGTGGGGTGTTACTATTATAGGAGTCTCAATCAAAACTTGTTCCCTTTGAATATCTTAATTCGATTTCTCCTTCCTCACCTTGATTGATCTCCTGAATTGTATCCTCGAATCTTCCTCGTCATGACAATTAATATCATATACTTTTCCATATAGGGGTGCTTCTTTCTCAGTAGCTGGCGAGGCCAACATGGAGGAACAACCAGTAGAGCATGGCTCGACGGAGCAACAACCAGAAGGAGTGTAATCTCCTGATCAGATCCGAGTGGAAGTGATATCAGAGCTGGTGGAACCACAGGTTCTAGAAACTCCTGCACCTCCCATGGTACCAACAGCGACGCTAGTACCTGATGCTGCAGCACTCCTGGAGATCATCCGGGGATTCTTGGCTACTCAGCAGCAACATGTGGCAGCACATCAGCAACAGCAGACCCGACAGCAGGAACAGAATGTGCTACTGAATCAGGGGTTGCAATTGGCCCTTGAGAGAAGTGTTAGGAATGATTCAGGAGCATCAGGGAGGTTTTGTCGACTTAACCCGACATATTTTGACGGCACGGAGGACGCCATTTCGGCGGATACATGGCATCAGGATACTGAGGCCATATTGACTGCAGCTAAGGTTCCAGCAGAAGAGAAGGTTGATCAGGTCAGACTGATACTTTAGGATCTCGCCCGCGATTGGTGGGCATCAGAAGAGGTTGGACTGAGGCGTCATGTTCCCTGGGATAGCTTCCGTACCAGATTTAAGGCCAAGTACTTTGGCATGGTAGCACGGTATGAGCTTCAGCAGAGGTTTATCAGTCTCAAGCAGGCTGGGAGGACGGTGGATAGATATGCAGCAGAATTCTGCAGACTGAGTCGGTTTGCACCGACGATGGTAGCTACAGAGCCAGAGAAGGCGATGAGGTTCCAGCAGGGACTTCATTTGGAGATTCAAAAGCTAGTGGAAGGGCATGACTATCAGACTTTTGATGCCGTTTTAACGGCATCCCGGAGGCATGAACTTACCCAACAAAGGCTGTTGACAAGGTATGGGGGCCAGAAGAGGACTCATTCTCAGAGCAGGGGCGGAGGAGCAGTACAGCGAACATCGACGCCAGCGCCCGGCATCCGTATTCATGAGTCAGGAGCGCCGCAGAGGACGACAGTATCTGAGATATCAGCACCAGTTCGGCATCAGCAGCCGAGGAACCAGCAGCAGCGCCAGAGGGTGCCTATTGGATGTACTTACTGTGGTAAGGGAGGGCACACTAGGGATGTGTGTCGTTCAGCTAATGGGTTATGTATGAGGTGTGGCAGTCCAGACCACCGGATTGCCAATTGTCCTATGATACAGAGGCCAGGAGGGCCAGTTCAGCAGTTTCCGACATTGCCAGCTCCAGGGGCAGCACCGAACAGAGGGCCAGTATTGGCCGTAAGGCCGCTAGCCCAACGTCTACCCATGCAGGCTCAGATGTACCGCCAGGCACAGAACCAGGAAGACCCGCAGAGGCCGCAGCGACAGCATGGTCGAGGAAGGCAGCAGGAGGGAGCTCAACAAGGCCAGGGCCAGGCCTTCACATTATCACTGGAGGATGCGCTAGCTTCAGGCGACGTAGTTGCAGGTAATATTTCTGTTACCTCTTTTCCTGTAGTAGCATTGTTTGATTCGGGGGCTACCCACTCTTTTATATCTGCACGATTTGCGACACGTGTTGGATTAAAATTCGAGGCATTGCCAGAGAGGATGAATATACTCACTGGTAATGGGCTCGTAGGAGTTAGCAGAGTATGCTTAGCCTGTCTAGTAATAGTGAGTGGGCGATTATTGCTCGCATCTTTGATTGAGTTCTCCATGGGCAACTTTGACGTTGTCCTAGGCATAGACTGGTTGAGAGACAGTCATGCGACGATAGATTGTCGGAAAGGTAAGGTAGTATTTAATGTACCTAGCGTAGAGGAGTTTGTCTTTGTTCGATCATTGGAGGATCGACCCAAGGGCATCGTTGCAGAAGCATTGTCAGAGCAGGAGCAGATTCCCAGAGTAGTCAGAGAGTTTGCCGATGTGTTTCCAGATGAGCTTCCAGGTTTGCCACCAGTCAGAGAAGTGGAGTTTTGCATTGAGCTGAATCCTGGGACAGAGCCAAAGGTCGGTAGAGTTTACTGGATGTCGCAGTCAGAGTTGGACAAGTTGTAACAGCATGAAGAAGAATTGAAGGCGAAGCAGTTTATCAGAGACAGTAATTTGCCCTGGGCCGTACCAGTGATTTTGATACCTAAGAAGGATGGATCGACGCGGATGTGCATTGATTACCGACAGTTGAATGCAGTGACAGTGAAGAACAAGTATCCGCTACCGCGGATTGATGATTTGTTTGATCAATTGAGTAAGGCTTGCATCTTCTCTAAGATTGATCTTCGGTCTGGGTATTATCAAGTGAGGGTCCGGGAGCAGGACATACCCAAGACAGCCTTTAGATCATGATATGGACATTACGAGTTTCTGGTGATGCCATTTGGACTGACTAATGCCACTGCAGTATTCATGGATTTGATGAACCGTATCTTTCTGCCCTATTTGGATAGTTTGTAGTAGTGTTTATAGACGATATCCTCGTCTATTCCAGTAGTGAGGAGGAACATGAGAAGCACCTTCGAACAGTTTTGTAGACCTTGAGGGAGCATCAACTTTATACGAAGCTTAAAAAATGTGAGTTCTGGTTGGATCATGTTTCGTTCCTGGGACACATTATTTTTGGAGCAGAAGTGTCAGTAGACCCGAAGAAAGTTGAGGCAGTGGAGAATTGGCCAGTTCCGAAGACGGTTGTAGATGTGCGTAGTTTCTTGGGATTGGCAGGTTACTACAGGAGATTCGTGGTAGACTTTGCCAGGATTTCGGCACCCTTAACGCGTTTGACGCGTAAGGACGTAGAGTTTGTTTGGTTGGCAGAGTGTCAGACATCATTTGAAGAGTTGAAGAAGAGATTAATCTCAGCCCCGATCTTGACACTTTTCGTAGGATCGGGAGGGTTTATAGTATATTGTGACACGTCCGGGAAGGGGCTTGGATGTGTATTGATACAGCATGGTAAGGTGGTAGCATATGCATCTCGACAGCTTCGAGATCATGAGAAGAACTATCCAACTCACGACCTGGAATTAGCAGCAGTAGTATTCTCGCTTAAGTTATGGAGGCACTACTTATATGGGGATCGAGTGGAGATTTACACTGATCATAAGAGTTTAAAGTATGTGTTTACCCAGAGGGACCTGAACATGAGACAGAGAAGATGGTTGGAATTACTGAAAGACTTTGATGTAAATCTTTAGTATCACCCAGGCAAGACGAATGTGGTAGCAGATGCCTTGAGCAAGAGAGGTGGTGCATTCATTCTAACCACGCAGAGGCATATTTTAGAAGATCTTCAGGAAATGGGAATTGACGTAATCTTGCCGCAAGATACGGGAGTTATGGCCAGTTTGCAGATTCAGTCTACTTTTGTAGAGAGGATCAGAGCAGCTCAGGCAGAGGATCCGCGAATCCAGAAGCTTCGATCGGAGTGTGAATCAGGTCTCAGAAAGGTGTTAGTAATCCATGAGGATGGTACACTTAGGTTCGGAAATCGTCTTTGTGTACCCGGTGGAGACCTTCGACATGAAGTTATGTCAGAAGCTCATAGTTCACCTTATTCCATTCATCCCGAAGGCACAAAGATGTACCAGGATATGAAGTAGCACTTTTGGTGGAATGGCATGAAGAGGGAGATAGCGAGAATCATATCCCGATGTCTAGTGTGTCAGTAAGTGAAGGCAGAGCAGCAGAGGCCAGCAGGATTGTTACAGCCGCTTCCCATTCTGGAGTGGAAATGGGAGCACATCACGATGGACTTTGTGACAGGTTTACCTAGATCTTCGACCGACCGAAATACAGTTTGGTAATCGTGGATCCGCTCACGAAGGTTGCTCATTTCCTTCCTTTCAGAGTAGGATAGTCTACTGAGCAGCTGGTAGAAATATATATGAAGCAGATTGTGAGGCAGCATGGTGTTCCAGTTAGCATAGTATCAGATCGAGACACACGGTTCACCTCTCACTTTTGGCAAAGTTTGCACCAAATCCTGGGCACCAAGTTGAGGTTCAGCATAGCTTATCATCCGCAGACGGATGGACAATCAGAGAGAACCATTCAGACCTTGGAAGATATGCTACGGGCTTGTACCTTAGACTTTGGCGGAACTTGGAAAGATCATCTTCATTTACTAGAGTTCTCTTACAATAATAGTTATCAGGCAAGTATACAGATGGCACCGTTTGAAGCATTATATGGAAGGAAGTGCAGGTCCCCTTTGGCATGGGACGATATGGGCGAATAAAAATTGTTGGGACCAGAGATGATCACGCAGACCGTGGAAACAGTCAAGTTGATCAGAGAGCGGCTTCGAGTCGCGCAAGACAGACACCGCCACTGGGCAGATCAGCATCGAAGACCTCTAGAGTTTAGTGTCGGTGACCAAGTGTTTCTGTGGATTTCGCCGACTCGGGGTGTCATTAGATTTGGAACTCGAGGAAAGCTTAGTCCGAGATTCGTTGGTCCTTTTGAGATTCTCGCTCGGGTAGGCGATGTTGCTTATCGGCTTTCCCTTCCTCCCTCACTATCTGGCGTACATGATGTGTTTCATGTATCTCAGTTACGTGGGTACGTCCCGGATCCGAGTCATGTCCTCGACCATTCAGAGTTAGTCGTTGGTGCCGACCTAACTTACGAGGAACAACCCGTGTCTATTTTGGACCGGCGAGAGAAGGTGCTCATGAACCGGACTATTAGCCTTGTCCGTGTCGCTTGGGGCCATCACTCTCCGGGAGAGTCGACCTGGAAGCGCGAGGACGAGATTAAATCTCGGTATCCGCACTTGTTCGACCCGGAAGGTATGTTTCTCCCCATGCCTTGGTAGATTTTTAAATGTATGATCAATGATTGCTAATGATAGGTTGTTAGCGTATATTGTAATTGCACCTTGCTTGCCCGAATACCTCAAACTTTATCTTGACTAAAATTTCGAGCACAGAATTTTTCTAAGGAGGATAGAGATGTCACTCCCCGATCCCGATACACGTATTTTTTATGGATTCCGTATACGGTATCCGAATTTAGCATGTGTATTTTCTGTATGTTATTTATTAAAGGTTGCATGAAGCTCTTAGGCTTGTGATTAGTGGAGTGGATAGAGATTAGTGGTTAGGGATTAGGGTTTTCTTAAACCAACCCAACCCCTATTTAATATCTCTTCCTCACTCTCTCTCTTCATTCACTCCTCCATTTATTTTTCTCAACCACCACTCCATAGGCAAGTACACCTTGCTCAGAAGTGGAGATTAGCATTTTTTTCCATTCTTGATTTTCTTGCCATTATTTATCTATAATGTTCTTCTCTTCATTCTCTACAAGTTTAGTTCTTGAAGTCTTTGATTTTAATGGCAAAATTTGTGTAGATCTAAGTTTCTAAAATCTAGGGTTTCATGGGTTTTCATGGTTTTGATCTATCAAACTAGGCTATTTTCGAAAACCAATGGTCCTATGTTGTAGGAATTTTGATTCTACACAGTTTTGACCTTTGTAAAGTTAGATTTCGACATGTTTAGAGGAAGTTATGACCGAAGCAACATTTGGGTTCTCCGTGGTTCGCCTACGCAGGCTCTGGCAGGAAAGATGAGCAGTTCCCAGCCGCAGGAGCAAAGCAGCCGCATGAGCATTGCAGCCGCATGTACAATTCTCAGCCGCATGAACGTCTGAGCCGCATAGCGTTGGGCAGTTTTCGGCCGCATGGCACTTCGCAGCCGCATAAGAAAGGTAGCCACGTAAGTATTTGAGCCGCAGAAGTCTACTTTAGAACGCAGCCACATGGACTTTATTCTTCTCCAGCCGCATGGACTTTGTTCTTCTCCAGCTGCATGAGATCTCACCCTCCATCCGTATGGGCCTTGACCATTTTTCCAGCCGCATGGCGCTGGCAGTTCCAGCCGCAGAGGCCCAGCAACTCTCTAGCCGCATGGGACGTAGCTCCCTGAGCCGCATGCGCCCCTTTCTTTCGGGCCACATATGCATGACTTTTTCCAGCTGCATGCGTCGGCATTTTTCCAGCCGCATGAGTCATGGCCGCATGTTCCTTGTGTATTATTCTTCATTTCTAGTCTGACTACCTATGTGAAGGCTGGATGATCCTATGTGTGTACAACGGTACAACCTATGTGAGCACCGAGGTGCTATCCTACGTGCTAAGTGTTCCTTCGTGATACCTGCCAGTACTTCCAAGAGTCCAGCATTTATATAGTAATGGTCGTTGGCAATGACGTAGTATGTGTTGTGTGTTGCATTACACCAAGAAGGGGGAAAATATACGTACGAATCCTTGAGCCAGTACGGATTCCTTCTTGGAGTACTCGTACGATGTACGACATCTAAGGGAGTCAACATGTAACCATGCCATGTGAACTCTGAGGATAACCTAGGGATTAACTAGGCAACTAACTTAGTAGATGCATTGGGTGGGACGAATCCCGAGATCGTGCCATACTAGCCACCCCAGGTCCTGTCCTGACGTGCCGGGTTGGCCGCCACGGATATGGTTTCATTCGCCTATAGCGAATAGCTATATCCGACTCCTACGAGCTATGTGTTAAATGTCTTAGCGCGGTAGCCCTTTGGGGGACTGGTGCATCATCAAAGTGTTATAAGTCTTATGGTTTGGCTAGCCCTGCTGGGTTGACACGATCTGAGGATTCCTTTTAATCAGTATAACGGGGATAACTCTGCCAAATATAGAAAGCCGCAGGAATGAATGGCCGCTTGAAAAACGACTTGACTGTGCTTGGGCCTTCCGCTAGTAGTCGAGGGACACGGACTGTCATGGTGCGTGGTCCAACCCATGTCCTTGTTTGGTTGTTGGGTTGGTCTATCGTGCTAGGACAGGCTGTGGACCAAGGTTACGACCGAAAGCTTACTATTATTATTATTTTATGACTGGGTTTTATCTCACTCTTTTGTGCTCCCTTGTGGTACTTGCTATTTTGGGACTGACCCGGCTGGTTTTGTTTGGCCAGATCGCGTAGCAGAGCCTGAGGATCCGACTTTTTTTCCTGACGTCAATGGTGCATACTAGGAGCATGACTGGCGGAGGACTCGAGTGGGTTCTTCTCCACCACTCTTGTATCTTTAATTATGTCCTGGCGTTTAGCCACCGGCACCTGTTTAGCCGGCTAATCTAGACATTTTATCTTTTGCACAATTGTAATTAAATCAGACTGCAGCTGAATACAATTATGTATCTTTGACTCTCTGGGCTAGCTACCTTATAAAGCTAGAACCCCATGATCATTTTGATGAAGCGTCAGGGACGCCTTACTGCTTTATCTTATATGTTCATTAATTGATGTTTTCTTGCTTTGAATGATTGAGACGTAGATGTTCTGTGTGACCATAGGTGACTTGAATGTAGCATACACCCCCTTGTCTTTTGACAGCCACGATCGCCGTATGACGTTTGAATACCTCATATGGAGTAGCTGGCCTAGTCCGTCTCCGTATTTTGGTACTGGGGCGTGACATAGGGGCTGCTGCCCCCTTGGATAACAGCTACAGCAGCAGTATAGGGGCTGCACAAGGCAGCCCTAATGGCACTTGACAGCCCCTTGGGCAGCCCATATACCCTCCCATTTTGAGTGTGTGTGAGTGTTTGTTAGTGGGTTAGTTAGTGTCTTGTAGTTAGTTTGGAGAGTGAGTTGGTGATATATAGATATAGAGTTATAGTTGGTTAGTAGATAGATATAAGTTAGAGTATGTTATTGTTATGATATAAGTTAAGAGATTAGGATGTAGTTGAGGGAGGGAAGAATGTGAACTGAATATGAGAGTTCAGTTCTTAGTCTGAACTGAGATTAAGGGAGGTTGTTTCAGTCTTAGACTGAACTGAAGGTAAGGGCATGTGAGTTCGATGTGGGATTGAAGAAGGGAGTTCCCATGAGGGAGGGTGGTTCAATCCAATAGAACCTGGGTTGGGTCCAACCTGGGAGCAGGGGACCAAAGGGTTTGTACTGTAGCAGATTGTTAAAAATTGGGAAGATGTTCAGTAATAGATAGGTTATGTATCTATATGTGTCATATAGTAGTGTATCATATATATACTATAGTGTCTAATATATATGTATACATAGATAGGTATTAGCCCCACTAATATGCATGTTAGGTAAAGGAGGAATGTATCCCATTAGTTCATGGGTTAGATACCTTGAGTAAAGTATTGATATTATCTTGGGGGTAACATCAAGGTAATATTATAGGGTATCCTAACCTAGTATTAGTTATTTGATTTATATCTTTAAGATACAACCTAGAAAACTTAGATATAGGTTAATACAACCTAGAGTTTACTAAATGGACTAGTTTGACCAATCATGACTTATTGACCAGAGTTGACCAGTTGACCAAAAATCAACTGTAAGTCAACCCTTGACCTAGATTGACCTAGTTTGGCTTGTTTGACTTGCTACAACCTAGTATGGCCTAATATGACTTAGTTTGACTTTGTTTGACCTAGTTTGACCTAGATAGTTGACCAGGTTTAACTTAGAGTTGACTTTGACCTAGATTTGACTTAGAATCATGAAGACTGCATCGTAGATTTCATTTACCTTATTTCTGAATACATTATAACCTACCTTAACTAGGATTTTGAGACTACAATTCAGGCATCTGTTTTTATCAGTCATTCAGAGTACCAGGCGAGTACATTCTCTGATAATATTTCTGTTTCATGATATCGTCTTTGTTTCTAGTATTTAGTGTAGATATCCTTGTTCTCTTGACACATTGTTCATACGGATTGATATTTGTCAGGATCCCGTCATAAGATGTTATTCCTCTTATATATGGTATGCCTTGTGTAAGTCCTCCTTGTTCCTTGTTCATTATATAAACACGATTCCTGTGAAGAGAGCTACTTCATAGAGAATGCGTGTCATGACGTGTCATGGTTGGATCCACTATATTAGTCAGGGATGGGGTTATTAGCGTAGATATGTGATCAATAACCCACAGTATCAGATTGTATCATCATTATATCACCATTGTATCCTCATTGCATAGTGTTAATCATACACTCACGTATGATTAGCCAGGCCAAACATTGTATCAAGTTCTAAGCCGATCACATGTTAAAACTAGTGCTAAACTCACATAGATAGCAGTTCCAGATTTTCGTACATGTTATACATTGTTCTCTTGTCTTATCTTATTACTGTTTTGATATACCCTGTCAGGATGCATGTACGCTGTACTTTACCTAGTATATCCTCTCTATCTACTGCTACATTTTCAAAATTGTATAACTAGAACTGTTGTTTGAGATTTTGTACTCGTTTCCGTCCTGACTGGACCTGTTGAAAATATTACAGATGATGAGGAGGAGTGCCCTACCTATTACGGTCCTCTTGACGTGGTTGGTATAGAATTGGATACCCTAGTGCAGCAGGGGCTAGCTCTAGCAGATGAGGCCTTGGTATAGTTTAGCTGATTTTAGTATAGTACTGGACTCTGTCTCCAGATAACTTTGGCTTGTTATTATTTGTTAGTTTTCTGTTTTGAGATTGTTGACTCAGAGATTTTGGACTCGTATTATTCTGTGTTGGATTTTCAAGATGATATTTATGAATCTTGTTGTCTTTATCATTCACTATTGTTATCGTCATTCTTAGAGTTTGTGATTGAGTATATTATATTGTCATTGCTTGTCCTCCGTTCGGAGTTGACCATTCTCGACAGATTTTGATATTATAACTTTTGTTGGATAGTGGACCTAGACAGCGTTCTACGCCATTTCTGCGGCGTAGGCTGGGACGCTGTTATGCACTCGTACCCTTACCTCGGGTGCGGATCGTGACATTGTTACATTACTAAAATTCTAGCTTTGTGCAAACTGCAAGCCTTGAGTGGCATTTTGTTTGTGCAAGTTCTTAAGAAGGAATGGTAGGCTTTGGAGTGTATTAAGATTAGGGTCGGGTTGCGCCTATTGTGGGGACATGAGAGTATGATTGAGTTTTACTTTAGTAAAGTTGGCTGGGTGTATTATTTCCAATCCGTGCAGAGAGTTTGAGAAGTGTTTTATAAATGCTGCATGTTGGTTTTGGATGCCTATTAGACTTTTGTTTTGAATGATTCTTCTGTACTTTAGTTTTGGAAGTTTGTTAAACTTTGGGCCAAGCATGGGTAAGTCAAGTTTAAGTTTAAGTTAACTATGAGCTTGTAATAATGAATCATTTTTAGTTGGTTCCAGTAAACTATTAGGAAATATAGTTTGGGTTAAGTTCAAACTGAGCTAGGTTTGATTATTATTAGATTCTATTCTGGTTGAAATAGACATAAAGTTGAGCTATGCTAGATTGTAGTAGTGGTTTCTATTGGTACCTTAAGTTTGGTAAGAATTGAAACAAGTTGTTGAATAGGCCAGAAGTAAGCTAGTAGGTTGGGGGTGGCAAATAGGGGTTTTATTGTTATCTTATTAAATATTGAAAATTTTATGAACCTTTGCCAAGATTACTAAATATGTGTATAGATTTCTAAATATTAAATTACCCTAAGATTTTACTAAAGGAATTATTTAAGCCTATTCTTAATTGATATTATTATCAGTTTTGCTATAACTCTAGTAAAATTAATTTGTAAATGATGACTAATTTTTGCTCGACTAGTAACTTAATATTTCCCTTGCTAATATTTCTTAAAGCAATCTACTATCAACTATTCCTAAGAAAGTTTATAAAATACTTGCTAAGTGTTATATGTAAATATAGCCAGCTAGGATTATATTAATTAGGGTTTATGACTAGCAAGTTCATGGTTAAATTAGCTAATGGATATTGTTTAAAACCTAACCAACTTGTACCCACACGGGAGGATATACAGACATTTACTTCCTATTCTCGATCTTCCAAACCAAGGCAAGTACACTGACTCGATCTCTTTGCTCTGTGTTTTTGTCTTGCTTCATGTTCTTATATTGACACGTTGTACACACGACTGTTCATTGTTCATTGTTCACCGTTCATCGTTCATAGTTCATTATTCTTACTTGTACATTGGGGTGGAGAAATACTACAGATATGCGACCAATCCTATTTTAATTAGGCATTGACTAATAGCTTAGGTCTCACATCGTGCATATGGGACTCTAAGCCGTACCATTATTTTTGTGCTCATTGTTCATTGTTTACCCAGCCGGTCACATACTCTAATAGTTATTTTAAATGCATGTTACACTGATAATATAGTTTACTGTTTCTGGATCCGGTACTACAGTTTCATTGCTATTCATGTACCACAGTTTCATATTCCTGTCTTGTACCATAGTTCATATTATGATTCTTGTTCATACATTTCAGTTTACATTATTTAGTGCTTTTTGTCGGGGTTGTACTTTGCTTTTTTTCTGACAGGATACGTTGCAGGTCATCTTGATGTTGTTGTACCACCTTGGGCCAGAGCCCAAAGATGGTGGAGTTGTGTTTCAGGATGGACTTAGAGTTGCAGTGCCTAGATTAGATCATTTTTCTAGTTATTAAAATTGTATCATATATATTATATTGAGGATTCAGGATTGTATTATTTTATTCTGGTTACCGGATTTGTCTCCGGACGATGTTGTACAAATAATTTATGGTTTGTGGTGATTCTGGGAACGTGTATAGCAGTTGTGTTGTTTTATATATCCTGTATCTTGGAGTTTTCTATAGAATTGTACAGCTTACTTCGTCGTGTCCATCGACGAAGGCTGGGCGTGTCCGACTCATGTCGGATTATTCGGGAGCAGATCGTGACATATTTTTAGTGGTAGCCCATGCAGGTCTGTCCTAATGGCACTTAGGCTATAAAGTGCTAGTGGGGAACCTGTTAGACTAAGAAAAACTCATCATAGCATAGGATTCATGGGAAATGGTTATAGTTATTGAATATAGAAATTGATTATACTTAATATATTCTAGGAGGTTGACTATTTTTCTAGGACTTAGCAATCAACGAGTTTCTTTCTATTTCAGGATGGTTACCACCAGGAAGACCGCAGATCAGCCCGAAGCTACATGAGCTTCGGATCAGACCACAGATGATGTTCCAGTGGAGCAGCTTCCACTACCACCTCCTCAGTTTCCTCTACTGCCTCCGACGGTGTTGATGGCGCTCAAGTGATGGCCATGTTCCAGCAGTTCCTGGAGGCACAGAACCATCAGGCTGTGCAGTTTCGAGCTACAGTCATGGATGCCCTCAGGACCCAAGAGCCGGCTCCACTAGCACCAGTAGCTCCTCCAGCACCAGCAGCACCGAGACCAGGGACTGCCAACGATTACCAGAACCTTTGTCCAATAGATTTCTGGGGCCACGAGGGGATTGTTTATGCTGATGAGTGGTTGAAAAATATGGAGAGGACACTGAAGATGGTGCGGATCCCGGATGACCTGAAGATGGAGGTGGCGAGCATGCGACTCTTTGATTTGGCCAGAGCTTGGTACCGGGAGGACCCCCAGTTAGTTGAGCCCCAGGTTTCTTGGACAAATTTCAAAACTCTGTTCAAGGAGAAGTTTTTCCCCGATGTGGAGCGGGATGAGCTTCGGATGCAGTTCGAGGCGCTGCAGCAGGGGACCATGACAATGGCGGAGTACACATCAGATTTCACCCGACTCAGCAGGTTCGCAGAGAACCTAGTCGGCACGTCAGAGGAGAGGGCTTGGAGGTTCAAGAAAAGCCTCACCAGAGATCTACGACACGCAGTGGTGATCAGCCAGGCAACTACTTACTCGAGCATCCTCAAGATCGCTCAGGCAGTTGAGAAAGAGATAGACCCGAGGCCCAAGAGGGATAGTGACATCGGCAGCAGCAGTTACCAGGCACCGACGAAGAGGGTGCATATACAGACTCAGACGAGGCCAGTTCAGCAGGCAGCAGTTCAGCACCGTCCAGCCAGAGTTCATACAGATCTGCCATAGAGACAGTAGTTGCCAGTCACTTGCAACTACTGTCATCGCCCAGGACATCATTACGATGAATGTCGCAAGAGGCTGAGGCTTTGCTTGTTCTGTGGATCACCTGCTCACCAGGTCAGAGATTGTCCAGAAGCCGCTGAAGGACGATCACGAGGAGCACCGGGACCCCCGCAGGAGGACTTACCTCTTCATGTCCAGCAGCCGCAGGAAGACTAGCCAGAGGGGCGAGTCTACCTTATGACAGTCGAGGAAGTGGAGACCATCCCGATCCCGGACGAGTACTGACGACCGGGGACACTTGTGATCATTACCTTTCTTGATGTTCTTTTTAGCATTTCCTTATTGTTTCTTCATTCGAGACTTGTTTTACAGTCTCCTTATCTTACTGTTGTTTCATAGTACCTAGTAGCTACTTGTTGACTGTTGATTATCGCTTGATCCAATAAATTTGTTTCTAAGAATAGATACTACTCCTCTCTATCATGATTTAAAATTTTCACAAAACTCCCTTGAAACTTCTGGATAGGGTTGAGAAAATATTTGACAACCTACTATAACCTAGATTATGGAGGCCGTGAGTCCATTGCAGCTAGCTGTACACTAGCGAGGCAGGGGCTCTAAGTTAAATTAATTACGGGTATTCTCAGGTTCTCAGATATTATTGAAACTAAGTCCTAAATTTATTTCATATCGGATAAAGTTGACAAAATATTGCGGTAATCTAGTAATATCGAGAGCATGGAACCGAAATCTCACTGCAGCCAGATGCATACTGGCGGGGCAGGAACTGTAGGGAAAGTGATTTCAGATAGGAAGATTGTCGGGTACTATGGAGACTATTATCCATTGATTTCATTTTTGTGACTATCACCTTACACCACTATAAATCGTACTAATTTGCAAAATTTTGTATCTGAACATTTTTTTGACTACATTTTGAGGACAATTTTTCTAAGGGGGGTAGATTTGTAACCCCGCTTTTCCGTTTTTTTGAAATTTTGTATTTTTTGGGATTTATAATTTAGCCATATTTTATTTTATGGTTTGTTTACGAGAATGTTTATTTGATTTACCTATTATTATAATACATTTTTCTAAATGGATATTAATTTAGAGCAATTTGAATTTGGTTTCAAAAATTTAGTTTTTCCTCCATTTTTAACAACCCATAACAAATTATAACCAATTTATAACTGAATTTATTTGTATTTTTGCAATTTATGAAAAATGGAGGGACTTCTGTGATTGATTTCATTTGGTGGAAGGGCTTAAATGGAAATATTTCCTTTTATTGGGTTTTTCTGTAAAAAAAAAACTAGTCTTCTCTATTTAATTTCTCTATCTCTCCTCACATTTCCAGTTCCATTTTCTTTCCTCTGTTAGAAATCGAACAGAGAATTCCACCCCCAAACTTCGACCTAACCCTAGTTTTCTTCTCCGATGGATCCTGACGGCGGCGAAGGTGACGAACCTTCTTCGTTCTCCGGCGGCATCCACTGACGGCGATCAAGTGACGGCGGTGCGCCGTTTCCCTTTGACAGCGACATCTTCTCCGAGCAGCGGCGGTGCTCCGTTCATCTCGAGCAGCGGCTCAGACTTCTCGCGCAGCTAAGACAACAGTGGGATCTGGATCGAAGCCTTTTCGAGTTTTCTCTCCGACAATCTTCGTTTTCCTCGGCGATCTATGACAGATCGATAGTCCTCCGATCGTGCGACCACTGCGTTCCCGATGGCTCTCTTCTTCCTCTCGACGAGACGGTGAATCGATCGACGAACTCGATCTAGAGGATCGCTGGAGTTCGTTGTTGCTCGATTCGATTAGCACGAGGAACACGGGAAGACCTAGCTGCTAGTAAGCGTTGACCCATCTCCTTTAGATTCTTGATCTTGATGAGTTCGTAAAGTATTTGAAATCGATTCAGTATTCTGAATTGTTTCCCTATGCTTGTTCGGTTGTTTCGTGAATGTGCAGTAAATCGTTGGGAATTCGAGAATCTGTGTCCGAGCTTTGATTTGTGTCTCCTTTCTGCATTTGATCCCTCAGTGTCCGGCAGTTTTGGACACAGATTTTTGTGTTGCTCGAAAACACAAGTAACACTCTCCACTTCTTAAATTTGGATCTGATTGCTATGACTTTTCTTGATCGGGTGAATTATTGGACAGGGTCAGGTTGTGGGATTATAGATTTGTTCGTGTCCAGATTGTTGTGTCAGTGTCAAGTACAGGAAAGCGGGGATTGCCTGGGTGTGAGAGTCTGGGTTTGATCGTGTTCAGTTAGCTCGGTTCAGTGCTCGTGTCCGACGGGTGGGGGTGTCCAACTTGGTCATGTCCAAGTCTTTGTTCGTGTCCAAGGGACTTTCGTTCAAAGACGGGATGGAAACTCTGTACCTGGTTAGGACCAGCATGCTTGGAGGAGCATTGGGTTTATGAGCATCTGAACTTTCGATTTGAATGTTTTAACTTGTTTTGATTTGAATGTTTTAATATTGGTTTTGATTTGCATGTTTTGACTAACATATAATTTGGATGTATAACTGGACTCTCGATTTCAAGTTATTTTAATAAAAATTAAAGGGCTATTGAACCATTATTTTATAGTTCTACTCTCAACTTGGGAATGTCTGTTGGGCTGGATGCATATCCGAATTTGTTTCTTTAAATAAACCATTTTTCAATGTGGAAAACCTGTTGGAAATTAGATTGTAAGGAGGTTGAGTTTATGTTAGACTTGGTTAGTTCTATATCTATTTTCCTGGAATCAATCCTTGTATATTCTCTTTGATTCGATTTTATGAGTTTAGTTGTTAATATTTTGGATATGAGGGGATCTGGGCAATAAGTTGGATGTTCCAACGAACTTTCATTATTGCATGGTTATTTGAATGTTGGAATTATTAGTGTTGTGGTGTTTTGTTACATTACTAAATTCTAGCTTTGTACAAACTGCAAGCCTTGAGTGGCATTTTGTTTGTGCAAGTTCTTAAGAATGAATGGTAGGCTTAGGAGTGTATTAAGATTCTGGTTGGGCCAATTGTGGGGACATGAGCATAGGATTGAGTTTTACTTTAGTCAAGTTGGCTGGGTGTATTATTTCCAATCCGTGCAGAGAGTTTGAGAAGTGTTTTATAAATGCTGCATGTTGGATTTAGATGCCTATTAGACTTTTGTTTTGAATGATTCTTCTGTACTTTAGTTTTGGAAGTTTGTTAAACTTTGGGCCAAGCATGGGTAAGTCAAGTTTAAGTTTAAGTTAACTATGAGCTTGTAATAATGAATCATTTTAAGTTGGTTCCAGTAAACTATTAGGAAATATAGTTTGGGTTAAGTTCAAACTGAGCTAGGTTTGATTATTATTAGATTCCATTCTGGTTGAAATAGGCATAAAGTTGAGCTATGCTAGATTGTAGTAGTGGTTTCTATTGGTACCTTAAGTTTGCTAAGAATTGAAACAAGTTGTTGAATAGGCCAGGAGTAAGCTAGTAGGCTGTGGGTGGCAAATAGGGGTTTTATTGTTATCTTATTAAATATTGAAAATTTTATGAACCTTTGCCAAGATTACTAAATATGTGTATAGATTTCTAAATATTAAATTACCCTAAGATTTTACTAAAGGAATTATTTAAGCCTATTCTTAATTGATATTATTATCAGTTTTGCTATAACTCTAGTAAAATTAATTTATAAATGATGACTAATTTTTGCTCGACTAGTAACATAATATTTCTCTTGCTAACATTTCTTAAAGCAATCTACTATCAACTATTCCTAAGAAAGTTTATAAAATACTTGCTAAGTGTTATATGTAAATATAGCCAGCTAGGATTATATTAATTAGGGTTTATGACTAGCAAGTTCATGGTTAAATTAGCTAATGGATATTGTTTAAAACCTAACCAACTTGTACCCACACGGGAGGATATACAGACATTTACTTCCTATTCTCGATCTTCCAAACCAAGGCAAGTACACTGACTCGATCTCTTTGCTCTGTGTTTTTGTCTTGCTTCATGTTCTTATATTGACACGTTGTACACACGACTGTTCATTGTTTATTGTTCACCGTTCATCGTTCATAGTTCATTGTTCTTACTTGTACATTGGGGTGGGGAAATACTACAGATATGTGACCAATCCTATTTTAGCTAGGCATTGACTAATAGCTTAGGTCTCACATCGTGCACGTGGGACTCTAAGCCGTACCATTATTCATGTGCTCATTGTTTATTGTTTACCCAGCCGGTCACATACTCTGATAGTTATTTCAAATACATGTTACAATGATAGTATAGTTCATTATTTCTGGATCCGGTTCTATAGTTTCATTGCTATTCATGTACCACAGTTTCATATTCCTGTCTTGCACCATAGTTCATATTGTGATTCTTGTTCATGCATTTCAGTTTACATTGTTTAGTGCTTCTTGTCGGGGTTGTAGTTTGCTCTTTTTCTGACAGGATACGTTGTAGGTCTTCTTGATGATGTTGTACCACCTTGGAACAGAGCACGAAGATGGTGGAGTTGTGTTTCAGGATGGACTTAGAGTTGTAGTGCCTAGATTAGATCATTTTTCTAGTTATTAGAATTGTATCATGTATATTATATTGAGGATTCAGGATTGTATAATTTTATTCTGGTTACCGGATTTGTCTCCGGATGATGTTGTACAAATAATTTGTGGTTTGTGGTGATTCTGGGAACGTGTATAGCAGCTGTGTTGTTTTATATATCCTGTATCTTGGAGTTTTCCTTAGAATTGTACAGCTTACTTCGTCGTGTCCATCGACGAAAGCTGGGCGTGTCCGACTCGTGTCCGATTATTCAGGGGCGAATCGTGACACCGGCCAGGGGAAGCAGCCATGGCGGCCCACGGGGGCCTCGCGGCCGATGTCGCTGCCGCGACAGCTGCTGCTGCTGCTCCCGCAGCCCGACGTGCACACTCACGCGTGCATGGCTTGGCCGTGCGCTGGCCGGGAGCCCGCTGGCGGCGGCGGCTGGCCGGCTGAGGTAAGGGTAGGGATGATGGTGAAGGTGTTGATGATGTATAAAGATCCCATGAAGAAGAAGAAATGGAGAAGGAGAAGGAGAGGAGGAGTGTTGGCTATGCATGGTCGGCCATGGTGGTCGGCTATGGGGGTTCCTATGCTGTTAAAAATGAGAGAGGGAGAGAGAAATACTATGTGGTGTTTTGTTAGAAAGAGAGAGAGAGAGAGAGAGATTATATATAATATATATGTGTGTATATATTATATATAGAAAGAGAGAGAGAGAATGAGAGATATTTAGGGAGAGGGAATAAGAAAAAGTAGAGAGAGAGAGATTGTTGTTCGGCCACATAGGGGGGTTTGAATGCTGATGTGAGAGGGTGAGGGAGAGGGAGTGTGATGTGAGGTGAGAGAGAGAGTGAGTTATATATATTATACATATATTATATATATATGTGTGTATATATATATACAAGAGAGAGAAATAGATATTTTGAGTAGGGAAGAGAGAAAAAACTATGTAGGGTGTATGGGTAAACATGAGAGGGCATACACCAAATTGGATTGGGTGTTGGGCCAGGTTTGGTTGAGTTGGGTCCAAGATTTAATTAAAATAACAAATTTAAACCAAACTAAATCATGGATGAAATGGGAGCACAAGGAAAATCAATTTGGTGGCACGCAAGTGGCACGTGCATAGTAGACTCAAAACAGGCCAGGGCCATGTATTGGATCGACTGGATTGGACCGATTTCGGGCCCGAAAATTAAGTTGGAAGTTAAGTCAAGAATTTCGACAGACGATAAATTGGTCTAAATTGATCCGAAAGTTGCACGAAGCAAATGGAGCACAAGGGAACAAGTTCGAGTGGGACATGATATATCAAATTGAAGATAATCTCGTCTACTACAAACTTCAAGAAAAAAGTTTCCAGAGACTGGTATCCCTGATGCTCTAGAAATCAAAGTCACGGTAAAGAGCATTTAATGATCAAAATTAATCAAATAAAAATGAATTATCGAAAAGAATTCATTTAGAAAATTCAAAAATAAATCCCAGAATTTCAGGGGGCTTACATCCTACCTACCTTATAAAAATTTTGTCCTCAAAATTAAAGGTTGGTAGTGGAGTTAAAATAGGATAGAAGATTCAGGCAATATTTTAGGCACGATCCAAGAATGACGAGTTTTGCACGATCAAGATAATCAATTCAAAATTGTTCATGCACGATGAGAGAGTTGGCACGATAGAATCATGACATGAACAAAACCATATGTTCACGATTTCAGAAATAAGTCAAGTCATTGGGGAACAATTTTAAAGACGATTAGGATAATCGAAGATATAAATGAAGTTCATGTACGGGGTAATCTGTAGGACTTAGGTTGACGAAAATCAACTCGAAAGTCGCACAGGCCCGATCAAGATAAAAAGCTAACCATGACCAAAACAAGGTTTGGCATGGTTGAGATTTATAGTCACAGCTTTGTAAGTAAGCACGAAGCCGCGACTAGAAAAATCAAGAATCGTTCGATTACGCACAAGTCAGAGTAAGGTCAAAACATCGATAATATGATCCTGGTCGAAGAAATTAGGTTTAGGGTAGATCGGCACGATTTTAGAGGCAAGGTAATACGTATAACTATGATTGTTAAAATCACAATCAAAGGATTCAAGTCGACTTAGTCACGCCAGATCATCAGGGTACGACTAAACACAATGAGTTCAGATATAAACAGAAAATTAAATCAGGGTCGAAAGGAGTTTAGGCACGAGTATTTAAAATCCAAACAGGTTCAAAATCAAAAGTTATAGCATGAGTGGTAATAGCATGAAATTCAATCACGATAAGAAAATTAGCTTCAACACAATCTAAGTTGATCAATTTGAGTGAATCAGGATTTGGGTAAGATGGAGTATAAGCTCATCGAAGTCTGGGAACGAGCATCCAAGGATGGAAATCCAAATTAGAATTGAATTTAACTCAATTGAGTATGACCCAGGATACGGGTACGAATAGAAGAGATGATCAAAGTCGTTCGGTCGCGATCAAGAAAATTATGATTTAACTATATTGAAAACTCAAGGGATGATTCAGAGATATGGAACAAGTCCAATTCCTCTTTGGTAGAAAATCAAAAGACAAGGTTTCATAGGGAAGCCAAGTTAATCATCTCTCTCTGATACTACTAAGTTTATCTGGTCATCATTGGCCAATCGCACCTTTAATCTCACAAGTCCCATATAAAATCCAATCTCATACAACTACTACCAGAATTACCCTTCCGTCATGAAGATTGGACCTTGTTATGATACCATAGGCCAGATCCTAATTTCCAAAACCTAATCAAGAAGTACACTCTTCACTAGAACTCCACACTATCCACTTGATCATCCTTAAATCCGAATTCTTTCACCTTGTCCTAAATTGATCCGAAACCTCTAAATCAAGTTTATAATATCCTTGAACTTGTTCAAATCACGCTCCTTGTGTTATTCAAATCTAATACCACTAGGCTTATAAAACTTATTCTTCCATTACCAATTCAACCTTCATATTTTCTTCATCGTACACTTTCAAATATCAACCATCTCAATTAATAAATTATACCCACAAAATCTTTTTTTTATGACTTAAAATCCTTGTGTTCTCTATCCTCTTACCAATTCCTTGTCCAGTTTCCTACCATCACCACATATAATTAAAATTTCTTTCCCATTATTAAATTCCAAACTTCCATCATAATCTCAGTGTGAAATACCTCGAGAACCAATAACCTAAAATTGTCCAAATTCAAAAATGTTTTAATCTCGGATATCCTTGTCAGGTTCTAAACTATATCCACAAAATATAAATTTTCATACCATTAATGTACATCCTATTGTCCTTCTTATTTGAAATCCTTGAACTTGCTTTCCAAGTAATTCATCCTCGAAATACCCTAGTAACTCATTTCTAAACTGATTATATTTACCCCTTGGTTTCAGTTCCAACCTCAATCATACTCCTATCTCAAATTTCTACACTAGATCCAACATTCCATATTCCTTCCAAGATACCACTTGATAATAAATTCGCCTTCCGAACGAGATGATTTACGATACATCCTTAATCTTTCCAAGGTGAAAAGATACAAAATTTTAAATGACTTCACAGTGTAGTTGACAGGAATGGATAAAAGACAGGTGATTGGTGTAATCAAGACATAATTAATCAGGATGGATGAAGTAATAACAAGATGAGAAAATCATCATATGATGAGAAGAGAAATGACAGAACAAAAAATAATGGTAGGAATTGTCCTTGATCAATAGGTCAAAAGAAGTGAATCAATTTAAGGTCCATGATAACTATACACGTCTATCCAGAATTATGTTGCCAGAATTTTTGCCACGCCAGTAAGCATAGCTGCAATAAACGATGGAGTCCATAACTAGGGTATACACCCTATAATTATATCATCTAGATTCCTTACCACGCCAACCGGTATGGCTGCAAGAAAGTCAAAATTCCATAACTAGGATAGTATATCCAAAATTAGGCTCCACGTCCCTGTCAGGCTAGCTAATATGACTGCGATAAATTCCAACTCCATAAATAAAGTAGACATTTATCGTTCTCATCGTCCTCATCAAGTATGTTTATCAGAATATCTTAACTCAATCCAGAGAAACTTATCTTCAAACACAATCAAAATTTAAGTCAACAACGAACATTAAGATTCAAAATTTTCAACAACGAATCAAGGATAAGTAGATGGAAACTAGCGAAAATAGATCCCGAGGTAGAGTTTAGAAGAAAATTCTCAAGAGATGTCCAAAGGTACTATCTAGGTCAAGATAAAAGGAAATCATTGGAATATAATCTAAAACAATCTCAACCTGATATGAGACTGGCAAATCATATTCTCGTCTCAACTTAGAAGATATATAAGTTCAACTTCTAGTTCCCTCTGGGGTCGATAAACTCATCCCAAAGAAGAATAAGGTTCGGTACGGACAGATATCTCAGGAATCAGGACGGATAGAAACGAATAAGAATAGATTCGGCAAAAATTCGAAATAAGATTCCCGGGGGTCATCCTTGGAATCTATCAAGAGTTCCTATCATGTGAATGAGTACCAAAATTCTAAAATATTCCATGACTCAATCTTAATCCTAGGGCAGACTCGTAGTAGTACAGATGAGCTCAAGTACTACCACGACTTAGCATTAATTTGTAAAGATTGACCTGTATAGGCCACCACAAAAATATGTCACGACCCGCACCCGGATATACGGTACGAATACGTTGGCCACGCCCCGCCTACATTGCAGTATCGACGGTAGAATGCTGTCTAGTACCCAATAAATATACACTACATCTAGAAGGTCCATGAACTACAAATGTACTCAATCACAACCCAACATCTAAAGAAGATAAGACAGGAAAGATAACTAAGGCACAAGAACAATTAGAAACTACTAGAAGGAATCATAAGACAGAAAAATAAAGAAAGAAAAACAAGACAAACTAAGGATAACTACCAGGCAACTCACATAGAAGAATAGTGAGATCCATCTCAGCTAGCAACATCATAAAGTCCAATAATGGCATAACAACTCCTAAAATATTATCAACGTATCCAGTCAGGATGGGAACGAGTACATAAACTAACAACAGTTTCATAGTATTGATAAATGCTGTAAGAGACAATCATAATGGAATACAAGATGATATATCAAGACTGTTAGTAAAACATGGTATATAAACTGGAAATCATGTCAAGGTGAATCATGCAGGAAAAGTAAGCTGAACTGCAATATGTAACTGATGTAATAAATGTAAAATGTGCCTCGAATATTATAGCATAATGTGATCGGTAAGGGTCAAGATCAGGCTTCCAGCCGACCGACTACAAGTAAGTGGACTCGGCCCGGCCGGGATGGCAAGCTATGGAACAAGTCGTAGCATAGGTCAGGCTATACCCATCATGAGGTAAGGGTATAGCTATCGTATAAATAGTATCTCAAGATGGGCATTGATCACACTATCTATAAAATTCCCCATTTCCGAGTAGTATATGGATCCGGACATAGCACGTCATGACACGGGATTCCCTAAGAGGGTAGCTACTCCCTCTTAGGAATCGGTGTCTATAGAAGTACAGGAAACAAGACAGGAAATGTACCAATATACCAAGGAAGTCCAAGAATAACATCCCATTCCAGGATCCGGTGTATACTAGTCTGTGTACCATCGTGACGAGAATCAAGTAAAATACTATAACTGAATCGAATATAGTAAATATCAAGACAAGGAACTAATATCAGAGAATGTACTCGCCTAAGATCTGGTAGAATATGTCAACTGTGTAATCTGGCTCAGAGTGAAATCACAGACCTAAAGATGAGATATATATAAGCTAATTAGGGTTCAACAGTGTTAGGCACGATTAATCTAGTTCAATCTTAGTCCACTAAGTCAAACTAGGTCACACTGAGTCACACTAGGTCAAACTAGGTCACAGGAAATCAAACCAAGTCAAACTAGGTTAAACTGGGTCAAAGGTTGACTTACAATTGACTTTTGGTTAACTGGTCAACTCTAGTCAACTCTGGTCAACTCTAGGTTAAACTAGGTCAAATGTTGACTCTACTTCGACGTTCAGTCCAAGCAGTCAACCATGATCAAACAGGGTCAAGGCTAGTCTCTATAAACATCTACAGGGTCAATACATTCAATTTTAGTGGTTGTGAAATCATTGGAATCGACGGATCTCAAAATACAACAAAAGAAGAAAGATTATAATAATAGGGTGAAAACCTACAGATGTTGTCGGATGGTGAAACAATCATCACCAACGTGTCCAGAATGGTCAAATTAGCTAGAGTAGCCTATCCATAAGTCCAATTTGGATACAGGGGCAAAAAAGTAATTTCGGGTCAAAATAGTTTCCGTGTCGGAACCCACTTTGTACCAAAAAATGTGCCAAAATAAAAGTGCACTAAACCTAACAAATTATATGTCCACAAATCCAGAATGACGATACGAACTCAACGATATATCCGAAATTGGACTCCGATGACCCGATCTCAGATTGGTCCGTTGACCCGGATATTAGAATCTGATTTGCATGGAAAAGCGTATCGGAGCCAATGTCCTCAAAACCCAGTAAATTATATATCAACGAGTCCATAATGACGATACAAATCCAACGGTATATTCGGAATTGGATTTCGATGAGCCGATCTCAAAATGACCCGTTAACCCGGATATTGGTATCCAACTTGCACCGAAATGCGTGTTGGAACCAATGTCCACGAAAACCTAGCAAATTATATGTCAACTAGTCCAGAATGATGATACGAACCCAACGGTATATCCAGAATTGGATTCTGATGAGCCGATCTCAAAATGACATGTTGACCCGGATATTGGTATCCGACTTGCACCGAAATGCGTGTCGGAACCAATATCCACTAAAACCTAGCAAATTATATGTCAAAGATTCCATAATGACGATACGAACTCAACGGTATATCCAGAATTGGATTCTGATGAGCCGGTATCAAAAAGTCTCGTTGATCCGGACTATGGGGCCCACTTTGCACCGAAATACGTGCCAGGGCCCACGTCCTCCAAATCTAGCAAACTTTATATAAAAACGTGCCAGAACGACGCCACGAGTCTACTTGTGGTGTCAAAAATTGAATCCGGAGTCCCGTTTTCAAAAATAGAATTTTACAACTTGGAAATTACGAACTCGGACGACCAACTTTGGTGTCGAATTCAACCAACCAAACATGCTCACAATGAAACGAAACTTAAGGGGCTGGAAGAGGGTTATACCAGCTGTGCATAGTTACTGGTAGCATGCCAAACGAAGCTGCGATGGCGGAGTTACGAGTCGACGAATTTGGTTTCACAAAACTGTCCAAAAATAACACAATTTAAAGCGTCAACTTGGTGGCCGGTTTTGATCTATCAAACGACAAAATTAATGGACGAAACTTAAGAGGGATGAAGGGGTATGTACCGAGATTGAGACGAAAGAAACGGTTCGACGATCCAATGGACGGATTTCCTAAAAAATGCGTGCGAAGTCGCTACGACGAGGCGCACATTCAGACCTTCGTTCCGCGTGCGTCACGGCGGGATCCCATGCAAAACGCATGAATCGCCTCGACGACACGTTATGGGAGTCGACGTGCGCCACGGAGGAGCTCGCCGGGGGCTCGCCAACCAGGGGGGCTGCAATGGCGGCCCACGGGGGCCTCGCGGCCGATGCCGCTGCCACGACAGCTACTGCTGCTCGCGATGCAGCTGCTGCAACTGCTGCTCGTGATGTTGCTGCTGCAGCTGCTGCTCCTGCAGCCCAATGCATGCACTCGCACGTGCATGGTATGGCTGCGTACTGGCCGGGGGCCCGCTGGCGACGACGGCTGGCCGGCTGAGGTGAGGGTAGGGATGATGGTGATGGTGTTGATGATGTATAAAGAACCATGAAGAAGAAGAAATAGAGAAGGAGAAGGAGAGGAGAAGTGTTAGCTATGTATGGTCGTTCATGGGGGTCGGCTATGGGGGTTCCTATGCTGTTAAAAATGAGAGGGAGAGAGAAATACTATATGGTGTTTTGTTAGAAAAAGAGAGAGAGAGATTATATATATAATATATATATGTGTATATATTATATATAGAAAGAGAAAGAGAATGACAGATATTTAGAGAGAGAGAGGGAAAGAGAAAAAGTAGAGAGAGAGATTGTTGTTCGTCCACATAGGGGATTTTAATGCTGATGTGAAAGGGTGAGGGAGAGGGAGTGTGATGTGATGTGAGAGAGAGAGTGAGTTATATATATTATATATTATATATATATATGTGTGTATATATATACAAGAGAGAGAAAACTATGTAGGGTATATGGGTAGACATGAGAGGGCATACACCAAATTGGATTGGGTGTTGGGCCAAGTTTGGTTGAGTTGGGGCCAAGATTTAATTAAAATAACAAATTTAAACCAAATTAAATCATGGATGAAATGGGAGCACAAGGAAGATCAATTTGGTGGCACGCAAGTGGCACGTGCATAGTATACTCAAAACAGGCCAGGGCCATGTATTAGGTCGACTGGATTGGACCGATGTCGGGCCCGAAAATTAAGTTAGAAGTTAAGTCACGAGTTTCGACAGACGATAAATTGGTCTAAATTGACCCGAAAGTTGCACGAAACAAATGGAGCACGAGGGAACAAGTTCGAGTGGGACATGATATATCAAATTAAAGATCCCTTAGGGTTATGGCAGAGAAGTGTAGCGAGTCCGACGAGCGGCTAACGAGGGAATCACGGGGTAATCTCCGTGAAAACACCATCCTTCTATTAAAAGGCGGGGGGAGGGGAAAGCTTGGGCCTACCCCATAAAAGGGAGCAGTTGAGAGGTTCCAGCCGAGCCGAAGGACAGAACTTCCAAAAACGAAATTCTATTTAAGGCATTTTTAAATAAAAAATGGGATCAGTTCAGTACATTAATAGGAAGGCGACCGTTAGGGAGGACCGGTTGGCGCGTGCCCAGAGACCGTCGACTCACTTCGTTCGCCTCACTTCGTTCGCCTCACTTCGCTCGCCTTTGCCAACTTTTTATCGTAGGCAAGAGCTACGGAGGAGGTGTAGCTGAGTCTGCATAAGCAGATAAGGCCTTACAGTGGGAGGCACAACAGCCTACGTCTTTTTCACTTATTATATGTCGATGATAGTCTGATCTTCTTGAACGGGGGTAATGACAGTGTGAACTACCTTATGTCTACTTTGAGAGAATTTTCAGAAGTCTCAGGCCAAGTCATCAACAATGCCAAGAGTTTCTTCATTGTCTCTTCCAAAGGGAAGCAGGAAAGGAAAGACTGGATTGTCCAACGAACGGGTTTCAGTCTCGTCTACTACAAACTTCAAGAAGAAAGTTTCCAGAGACTGGCATCCCTGATGCTCTAGAAATCAAGGTCACGGTAAAGAGAATTTAATGATCAAAATTAATCAAATAAAAATGAATTATCGAAAAGAATTCATTTAGAAAATTCAAAAATAAATTCTAAAATTTCAGGGGGCTTACAGCAAGTACGGTTCCAGATAACACTTTTTTTCAAATCTATAGATCAGGTGAGAGGGACGGGTCGCCTTAAGCCATGAAAAGAGGTTAGGGCTTAAACGGAGTGATCCTTCAGCTAAGTCCAACATTTGCAGAGACATAGTTTCATACCCCGGAGGAGGCCCCATGTACTGAAAATTCCATCCTGATCCTCGGTTCAGGGCAAATCTATACTCTAAAAGTGTAGTATATTGCTAGTGAGCATTGGAGAAGCGTCTGATGAAGTCTCCATCAATATTTCCCATATCAGGGTTCATCAAACAAGGATGGTGGAGCAATAACCATCTGAACAAGTAGGTGTAAGACATTTCAGTGCGAGAGAAATCTTACCTTGATGCCTTGTCGTTTAGCATAGTCTGTACAAAAGAACGCAGTCCTGCGTTCAGGCGGCAAATCATAGCTGATAAAAGATCCATCTTATATCCGAAGACAAGACGTGTTGCTGCAAACAACACGCCTCGATGAAATCGGTCAACTGTACTGGCTTCCGAAACTATAAAGCGCCGTAGCCATAAAGATAGAAAACCCGCAAACTGGGCTTCTGGAGACATAGGTCTATAACCCTGTCTAAGATATCTCTAGAGAGTGTCACCAGCCTTGAATGGAGGTAAATCCTTATTCAGCATGACATCTCTGTGGTCATACTGCTCCATCAAATATTGCATGTCGCTTCTATCGAAGGGCTCAAACAAACGAGGAGCACACACTTGACTTTCCAGCGGCTTGTCCTCTCATGTATGGCCCAAGAAAAGATACGACATCCACTTGCTGGTGTAACAAGTTTCTGCGGTTGCACTTTTGTAATGGAGCAAACAGTTCTTGTAATGACACAGTAGTTCTTGGAAAATTGTGATTATTTATGGGTTCTCCTCTACCATGGCATCCAATTCATCATTGGTAGGCACATATTCTTCATAGGGATTGTCACCCATTGGTAGATGAGACAGATACTCCATCTCATGAAGAGCGAACCCCATTTCTCCATAGGAAGTCATGAAAGTCCCAGTACTTTCATTATATCTCTCTACTAGAGCTAAGAACATATGTGCGTTTGGGCGAATACCATATACTGTAGTACATATTGCATTGTAGAGACCCAAATTAAGGAGCTGGTCCTTGAATTCCTCCAAAATCTAGATACACAAACTGCTCCAGCTCTTCATGTCTGGGTTGACCAGACCTGTCATACGCATAGCACGGTCTGGATATCTCCCTTCTGCTTTCGCAAAAGTATTGGCAAAGATGGGTATCCTGACCGAAAGAAGCAGGAAAGAATCTTCGGGATGGATGCAGCCTGGCTTCAAACCTCTTAGATGTATACTATATTTTTCAGAGGTACTGTAAAAGAGGTCTCTGTTCTTCGGACCCAGTTTGTAACAAATCATGCCGACTCTCGCTTGTTGAATAGGAGTCAGGTCCCAAGACATCCTTCTGGGATAACTAGCAAAAGTGTATTAGGATAACGCCATAGATCTTGATATCTCTGTGAGATATATGGCTTTGTCCTCTATGGTGAAAATTTTCTGCTCTCTCTTGGCCTTCGGCTGGGAGGTCCTTTTGATAGCATCCCCAAACAGAAAGGCAGGTTTCTCATGGACCACGATGTCCAGACTTTCAAGAGGCTCTCCGCTCATTAAGTTCAACAGAGTCTGGTTATCTTGGGCCATGAGAAGAGCTTTTCG